>JABACO010000013.1:7190806-7227663 GCA_013339895.1 Ephydatia muelleri
TCAATACTGATGGTCATCCCACACCTCTACCTTCCCAATGGATCAATACTGATGGTCATCCCACAACCTCCCCCCTTCCCAATGGATCATACCTGAATTGGTCATCCTGCCACCTCTACCTTTCCTCCACACTAAAGCAGAACCGAAATCTACCTCACATAGTACACACCACATATACACACGCACACACACACAACACACACACATACATATATACATGCACACACGCATGCACACAAATAAAACTTACCCTTTCCTGTTATCACCATCTCGCGCTCATCGTTCATTACAGGCGTTGGACCACACAATGATAGTCCCCCTCTCATCAGAGCTGGCCCACTCGTCTGCCCCCATCAGTGCAGACATCACATATGGAGCTGTGTGCCCCTGTAGCTGCCTTACAAAGACCACACTCCCATCTGCTCCCCATTGAACACTTAATAGGACCATCCGAAGTGCCTGGTAGTGGATTAGCAATGCTCAGCAATGCAAGACATGGTGCTACATGTGTAGTTTTAATTCTCCCAGATAAGAGGGTACCACATACAATGAAGATTACTCTCGTTAGTGGAAAGTGCCTTCTCCTTTTTTCTAATGTCCTTTCTCCCTCTAGTGATCCCTCAATGTCCCCTCCCCTAACCTCTCCCCTCCCCCTACCGCTAGTGATCCCTCAATGTCCCCTTCCCCTAACCTCTCCTGCTAGTGATCCCTCAATGTCCCCTCCCCTAACCTCTCCTGCTAGTGATCCCTCAATGCCCTTCCCCTAACCTCTCCTCTAGTGATCCCTCAATGTCCCCTCCCCCTAACCTCTCCTGCTAGTGACCCTCAATGTCCCTCCCCCATAACCTCTCCTGCTAGTGATCCCTCAATGTCCCCTCCCCCTAACCTCTCCTGCTAGTGATCCCTCAATGTCCCCTTCCCCTACCTCTCCGCTAGTGATCCCTCAATGTCCCCTCCCCCTAACCTCTCCTGCTTGTTCCCTCAATGTCCCCTCCCCCTAACCTCTCCCTCTAGTGATCCCTCAATGTCCCTCCCCCTAACCTCTCTGCTAGTGATCCCTCAATGTCCCCTCCCCTAACCTCCCTGCTAGTGATCCCTCAATGTCCCCTTCCCAACCTCTCCTGCTAGTGATCCCTCATCCCCCCCCCCTAACCTCCCTGCAGTGATCCCTCATGTCCCTTCCCCTAACCTCTCCTGCTAGTGATCCCTCAATGTCCCCTCCCCCTAACCTCTCCCTCTAGTGATCCCTCAATGTCCCCTCCCCCTAACCTCGCCTGCTAGTGATCCCTCAATGTCCCCTCCCCCTAACCTCTCCTGCTAGTGATCCCTCAATGTCCCTTTCCCCTAACCTCTCCCTCTAGTGGATCCCTCAATGTCCCCTTCCCCTAACCTCTCTGCTAGTGATCCCTCAATGTCCCTCCCCCTAACCTCTCCCTGTGATCCCTCAATGTCCCTTCCCCTAACCTCTCCTGCTAGTGATCCCTCAATGTCCCCTCCCCCTAACCTCTCCTGCTAGTGATCCTCAATGTCCCCCTTCCCTAACCTCTCTGCTAGTGATCCCTCAATGTCCCCTCCCCCTAACCTCTCCTGCTAGTGATCCCTCAATGTCCCCCCCCCTAACCTCTCCCGCTAGTGATTCCCTCATGTCCCCTCCCCCTAACCTCTCCTGCTAGTGATCCCTCAATGTCCCCTCCCCTAACCTCTCCTGCTGTGATCCCTCAATGTCCCCTTCCCTACCCTCTCCTGCTAGTGATCCCTCAATGTCCCCTTCCCTAACCTCTCCTGCTAGTGATCCCTCAATGTCCCCTTCCCCTAACCTCTCCTGCTAGTGATCCCTCAATGTCCCCTTCCCTAACCTCTCCTGAGTGATCCCTCAATGTACCCTCTCCCCCTAACCTCTCCCTCTAGTAATCCTTCAATGTCCCTTCCCCTAACCTCTCCTTGCTAGTGATCCCTCAATGTCCCCTTCCCCTAACCTCTCCTCCTAGTGATCCTCAATGTCCCCTCCCCCTAACCTCTCCCTCTAGTGATCCCTCAATGTCCCCTTCCCCTAACCTCTCTGCTAGTAATCCTCAATGTCCCCTCCCCTAACCTCTCCTGCTAGTGATCCCTCAATTTCCCCTCCCCTAACCTCTCCGCTAGTGATCCCTCAATGTCCCCTCCCCTAACCTCTCCTGCTATGATCCCTCAATGTCCCCTCCCCCTAACCTCTCCCTCTATGATCCCTCAATGTCCCCTTCCCCTAACCTCTCCTGCTAGTGATCCCTCAATGTCCCCTTCCCTACCTCTCCTGCTAGTGATCCCTCAATGTCCCCTCCCCCTAACCTCTCCTGCTAGTGATCCCTCAATGTCCATCCCTTCCCTAACACTCTCCTGCTAGTGATCCCTCATGTCCCCTCCCCCTAACCTCTCCCTCTAGTGATCCCTCAATGTCCCCTCCCCCTAACCTCTCCTGCTAGATCCCTTCAATGTCCCCTCCCCCCTAACCTCTCCCTCTAGTGATCCCTCAATTCCCCTTCCCCTAACCTCTCCCTCTAGTGATCCCTCAATGTCCCTCCCCCAACCTCTCCTGCTAGTGATCCCTCAATGTCCCCTTCCCCCTAACCTCCTGCTAGTGATCCCTCAATGTCCCCTCCCCCTAACCTCTCCTGCTAGTGATCCCTCATGTCCCTTCCCCTAACCTCTCCTGCTAGTGATCCTCAATGTCCCCTTCCCCTAACCTCTCCTGCTAGTGATCCTCAATGTCCCCTTCCCCCTAACTCTCCCCTAGTGATCCCTCAATGTCCCCTTCCCTAACTCTCCTCTAGTGATCCCTCATGTCCCCTCCCCCTAACCTCTCCTGCTAGTGATCCCTCAATGTCCCCTTCCCCCTAACCTCTCCTGCTAGTGATCCCTCAATGTCCCCTCTCCCTAACCTCTCCTGCTAGTGATCCCTCAATGTCCCCTCCCCCTAACCTCTCCCCTCTAGTGATCCCTCATGTCCTTCCCCTAACCTCTCCTGCTAGTGATCCCGTCAATGTCCCCTCCCCCTAACCTCTCCCTCTAGTGATCCCTCAATGTCCCCTCCCCCTAACCTCTCCTTCTGTAGATCCCTCAATGTCCCCTCCCCCCTAACCTCTCCTGCTAGTGATCCCTCAAGTCCCCTCCCCCTAACCTCTCCCTAGGTGATCCCTCAATGTCCCCTCCCCTAACCTCTCCTGCTAGTGATCCCTCAATGTCCCCTTCCCCTACCCTCTCCTCTAGTGATCCCTCAATGTCCCCTTCCCCTAACCTCTCCTGCTAGTGATCCCTCAATGTCCCCTCCCCCTAACCTCTCCTGCTAGTGATCCCTCAATGTCCCTTCCCCTAACCTCTCCTGCTGATCCCTCAATGTCCCCTTCCCCTAACCTCTCCTGCTAGTGATCCCTCAATCCCCTCCCCTAACCTCTCCCTCTAGTATCCTTCAATGTCCCCTTCCCCTAACCTCTCCTGCTAGTGATCCCTCAATGGTCCCCTTCCCCTAACCTCTCCCTCTAGTGATCCCTCAATGTCCCTCCCCCTAACCTCTCCCTCTAGTGATCCCTCAATGTCCCCTCCCCCTAACCTCTCCTGCTAGTATCCCTCAATGTCCCCTCCCCTAACCCCTCTGCTAGTGATCCCTCAATGTCCCCTCCCCTAACCTCTCTGCTAGTGATCCCTCAATGTCCCCTCCCCCTAACCTCTCCTCTAGTGATCCCTCAATGTCCCCTCCCCCTAACCTCTCCTGCTAGTGATCCCTCAATGTCCCCTTCCCCTAAACCTCTCCTGCTAGTGATCCCTCAATCCCCTTCCCCTAACCTCTCCTGCTAGTGATCCTCAATGTCCCCTTCCCCTAACCTCTCCTCTAGTGATCCCTCAATGTCCCCTCCCCCTAACCTCCTCCCTCTAGTGATCCCTCAATGTCCCCTTCCCTAACCTCTCCTGCTAGTGATCCCTCAATGTCCCCTCCCCTAACCTCTCTGCTAGTGATCCCTCAATGTCCCCTCCCCCTACCTCTCCGCTAGTGATCCCTCAATGTCCCTCCCCCTAACCTCTCCTGCTAGTGATCCCTCAATGTCCCCTCCCCTAACCTCTCCTGCTAGTGATCCCTCAATGTCCCTTCCCCTAACCTCTCCTGCTAGTGATCCCTCAATGTCCCCTCCCCCTAACCTCTCCCTCTAGTGATCCCTCAATGTCCCCTCCCCCTAACCTCTCCTGCTAGTGATCCCTCAATGTCCCCTCCCCCTAACCTCTCCCTGCTAGTGATCCCTCAATGTCCCTCCCCTAACCTCTCCTGCTAGTGATCCCTCAATGTCCCCCCCCTAACCTCTCCTGCTAGTGATCCCTCAATGTCCCCTTCCCCTAACCTCTCCTCTAGTGATCCCTCAATGTCCCCTCCCCCTACCCTCCTGCTAGTGATCCCTCAATGTCCCCTTCCCCTACCTCCCCTCTAGTGATCCTCAATGTCCCCTCCCCCTAACCTCTCCTGCTAGTGATCCCTCAATGTCCCCCTTCCCCTAAACCTCTCCTGCTAGTGATCCCTCAATGTCCCCTTCCCCTACCCTCCTGCTAGTGATCCCTCAATGTCCCTCCCCCTAACCTCTCCTGCTAGTGATCCCTCAATGTCCCCTTCCCCTAACCTCTCCTGCTAGTGATCCCTCAATGTCCCCTTCCCCTAACCTCTCCTCTAGTGATCCCTCAATGTCCTCCCCCTAACCTCTCCTGCTAGTGATCCCTCAATGTCCCCTTCCCCTAACCCTCTCCCTCTAGTGATCCATCAATGTCCCCTCCCCCTAACCTCTCCCTAGTGATCCCTCAATGTCCCCTCCCCCTAACCTCTCCGCTAGTGATCCCTCAATGTCCCCTTCCCCTAACCTCTCCCTCTAGTGATCCCTCAATGTCCCCTCCCCTAACCTCTCCTGCTAGTGATCCCTCAATGTCCCCTTCCCTAACCTCCTCCTGCTAGTGATCCCTCAATGTCCCCTCCCCCTCAACCTCTCCCTCTAGTGATCCCTCAATGTCCCCTTCCCCTAACCTCTCCTGTAGTGATCCCTCAATGTCCCCTTCCCCCTATTTATAATTGGTTAGAAACAGTTATCTTACGGTAGACTGTCTGAATGGGGGTACTTGTCATCGACACTGTACACCAATGACATACACAAAGTCTGATCTCAACCACATGCAAACAAACAATATTGGCAACAAACAAAAAACCCACGAAGCCTTACATGCATGCTCACATACGCTGGTAAACTGTGGTTGTTGGACCTACCAACACAGACGGTATCGTTGATTGTGGCCACGCCTTTGGCGTACCTTTGATCTGAGATAGAGACCGCGTAATATCGCTGAAGTCGCCCACACGATTAGCTTACCATAAGAATCCGCAGGCGTCTCTATTGGGTCGTAGTGGAGAAGACTGGAACCATTCCACGCCATGAACTATGGAAAATGTGACCATCAAGGCACAGCGCAAATCGTATATTCCATACGGGAGCGCGATCGCCATTTTAAGAACATTACGTTACCTAGGTTACCTTGATGCCGCTGTGCGAAGTCAACACACGGACCTTTCTTCCGCTTCTTAGAAAGCACCATTTTGCCTACGAAGCACAAGAACTGTATGGAACAGGGTGGACTAGAAGCGCACTGTTACCTGGGTTATAGTTGTGAAGCTGTTCTTTGCATCGAAGGGGGCCTGCTCCTGAGTACAACACCCCCGGACACAAAGGCTATATTACGATGTTCTTGTGTATCACCACGTAAGCCACGTTTCCATCCGACGACGATGCGACAGAGAACGATGCGGCATCGAGGTTACCGGGGATCGGGGGAAACACTGTACTTAAGCTCTGTCGTGGGTCCTTTGATGTACGCCATTCTGTCTGGTCCCCAGCACCTTGTTATACAATTATTTGTACGCGGTATTCACACCTCATTGCGCAGGATCCAATGTTAGCGAATCTGATGTCTTTTTTAAAAACGTAATAGGTTAAAAAGGCTGATAGTCAAGATTAATCAAATTGAATAATGCGATTACGTGTATACACGTAGGCTGCATGCAGCTATATCAGAGCACGGCTGCGGTTCGAGCTATGAGTTTGCGCCTAAGAGGGTCACGCACCAAATGGAGAAGTGGGACTAGGCTTCGATGATGGTGCTCCCTTGGCCACATTCATGGAGTAAAGTTGTTTGTTTCTTTGTTTCATTATTTATTTATTATTCACCCGCTGTGCACGTGGCGACACAGAGCTAGAAATCCATGCAGGGTGATCAATTAATGGCAGGACAGCTAGCATGAGAAGATAACAATGATGATGCTTTATACCTTATGCATGTTAGATATTATCCCTTGTACAATTGCATGTACAATCGTTTCACCAGACCAATGACTGAGTACTGATAAACTTTTGCTGATAGATAACCTTGTCACCGGACCATTAAAAAAATTGTTCTTACGTAAGCTTAATGTCGATTGTGATAGTTATGAATGGATCGGCTACTACTACTAAGTAATAACAAAACCGGCTTCTTGTGGGTTGAGTTTTCGCATGCAAGACTGCATGTTTTAGTGTTGTATAACAGCCATGCCCGCATCTAGTGCAACAAACACATGAACGTTAATAATTTGGGCATGGACGACCTCCTGGCTGCAGCTTAACTTTTTACAGGCCTCCTCCCCCTCCGTTGCACTCTACTGGGCGAGTCCCTAAGCCAAAGAAACTCTTCCATCGGCGGACCCCAGGCCATGCAGAAGGAAACTTCTGTACAATAGCAACGGACGTGGGTGTTTAATTATTAATAATGCAAGAGGAATTTTGTACATGTAGCGGCATCACTTGTGGTCATGACCGCCTACCACACTGACAACGGAAGTAGGAAGAAAAAACAAACAAAACAAACCTTCTGGCTGCATTTATTACTCAAATCCAGCTCCAACTGCGTTTCACGCTTTTTTTTTTTTTAGCGAAGGCTTAGGAGAAAGGAACGAGCCCTTTCTCGTCAGGGGCTGAATTTCGATCGCGCCCGTCTGGTTACCGTGTATTTCCGTTTACGCATTTGGTAACGGCCAAATTTGGATATTTATTAGCACGTGAAATGCTTCTGCGGTTCTGTATATAAGGTCAGACTCCGGACACTTGACACGTGCACAGCAGCACGCTGGGTGTTTATCGAAGCCTCGCCTGATGGACGACGAGCAAAGAAAAAGATTGTCAAGCGTATACGACAGATGGGAGAAACGCGCCAGGCCCCACACCATCGCGGTAGACCCGAGGTAAACCCCCCAGCAACGACCATACGACCACTCATTGATGATACTTTAATCGCTGTACCCCAAACACGGTTCAGGCTCCCCAAGCCGTACTCGGATAGGCTGCAGCCCAGAAGAGCTCCCAAAAAAGCACCGATCGTAAGCACATAAGCGCTAAAAGCTCGTTCCCACGGCCGTCGTGCAGTCGCGCATTCTCTTGTCGCGTTTTCTCTCGAAACCTGTTTCTGCAGGAGAGCAGCGTCCCCGCCCCCGCCGCTAGTTTTGTGCCCACTATCGGCGTTGTCCAGCGGCGATCTCGTGCGACACACGAGAATGAAGTACCTGTGCGTGAACAAGTGTTGTCAGACCTGCGTCCCCTACAGCAGAGTGAGTCGTGTCTCGTCAGTGCGCGGGCCACAATAGACGAGTGAATACAAATTTACAAAAAATAGGCCAAGACAAATCAATAATTTTGTTGTTGTTGTTGATGCATTTGTGTTAGCAGTAGAAAGTGTGTTTATAACTTGCCCATTTGGCTTGCCCCAATCCTTGTCATTGTTAAGTACTCCTTCCCATAGCACCCATCCCCCTCCCCCTTCCCCTTAACCCTTCCTGTAGCACCATCCCCCATAGCACCCCCTCCTCCGTACTCCTTCCCATAGCACCCCTCCCCTTCCCCTTAACCCTTCCTGTAGCACCCTCCCCATAGCACCCCCTCCTCCGTACTCCTTCCCATAGCACCCTTCCCTCTCCCCTTTCCCTTCATCCACATTTCTGCAGAAGAAGTTCTGTGTGGATGGAGTGACCTCGTCGGGAATGAAGGATATCCTGAAGGTCAACACTAGGAAATATAACAGGTGGGCCTTTGTGCACGCATGTGAGTGAGGTGTGTGTGTGTGTGTTGTGTGTGTGTGTGTGTGTGTGTGTGTGTGTGTGTGTGTGTGGTGTGTGTGTGTGTGGTGTGTGTGTGTGTGTGTGTGTGTGTGTGTGTGTGTGCATATGTGTGTGTGTGTGTGTGTGGGTTTGGTGTTCGTGTGTGTGTGTGTGCATGCGTATGTGTGTGTGTGTGTGTGTGCATGCGTATGTGTGTGTGTGTTTGTGTGTGTTGTTTTTGTGTGTGTGGTGTGTCTGTGTGGTGTGTGTGTGTGTGTGTCTGGGCCAAGTGTATAGTGGGAACATCATGTACAGTTATTTAAGGGTTCTGGGTATTGAGTGAAGGGAAACCCTTCAATGCCACTTCTGGGATGCTGCCCTTTCTTGCTGACCTTGTTGTTTTGTTGTCTTCGAACAGTTGTTTTGTTGTCTTCAAACAAATGCTATGACCCCAGTTCCTCACATAATAGGTCTTTCAGTCGAGGGGTTAACTAATATACTGGAGCGTAGTGGGTAGAGATTGGTGTCTGTTGTCATGGGTGTGTGGGCGTGGCTTGTTGAGAGTGAATTGTGAGCAGTAAGGAGCTTACAGCTCATTATCACTGTGTGGTAATGACACTACAGTGACCAGGTTCTGTCCCACTAGTTGGGTGGCCAGGCACCTCCCCTACACTTACCATGTATGGAAGATGGATACCCAGTTCCCTCCGATAGACCTCAGAAAGAACACCCTCAAATCACAGAGGTAATGTGTGTATGTGTGTGTGTGTGTGTGTGCGTGTGCGTGTGTGTGTGTGTGTGTGTGTGTGTGTGTGTGTGTGTGTGTGCGTGCGTGTGTGCGTGCGTGCGTGCATGTGTGCGTGCGTGTGTTTTGGTATATGTGTATGGGTGTGGATATATGTGTGTTACGCATAAGTACTCGTGTGTGTGCTAAGAGCTCTTCTCCCTCAGGGTAAGGAAAGCAGTTGAACAGTGTGCCCAGGTGGCTAGTGAGGAAGGGGAGGTTCCCATGACTACCAGACAGCCCTGAGGCAGCAGGAGAAGAGAGCTGTCTCCATTGTGTACGGAATGTCTTCGGCCATCAGCAAGACCCTCCTTAGGTGGGGAGGAGGTGTGGTATGATGAAGTGGAGGGAGGTGTGGTGTGATGAAGTGGAGGGAGGTGGGTGTGATGAGTAGAGGGAGGTGTGGTGTGATGAAGTGTAGGGAGGTGTGTTTTGTGATGAGTGGAGGGATGTGAGGGGTGAGAAGTGGAGGGAGATGTGGTTGTGATGAAGTGGAGGGAGGTGTGTGTGATGAAGTGGAGGGAGCGGGGTGTGGTTTGATGAAGTGGAGGGATGTGTGTGTGAGAAGTGGAGGGAGGTGTGGTGTGATGAAGTGGAGGGAGGTGTGGTGTGATGCAAAGTGGAGGGAGGGTGGTGTGATGAAGTGGGGGAGGTGTGGTGTGAATGAAAGTGAGGGAGGAGGTGTGGTGTGTGATGACGTGGAGGGATAGGTGAGGTGTGATAATGACGTGGATGGAGGATGTGGTGTGTGATTGAAGTGGAGGGAGTAGGGGGAGGCTGTGATCCAAGTGGCTGAGGGAGGAGGTGGGGGTGTTTATGTGTGCATTTCTAGGTATGGTGTTTTCTTACCCACAGGGTTGCAAACTGGACACTCTTCTGGCTATTGGCCCGTCTCTTCAATGGAGTCTATGTGGACAGGGGTCACATCACGATGCTTCGTGAAGCCAACAAGGTATGCCTGAAGGTGTGTGGTGAGGTGGAGAGAGTGGTAGACAGGTAGGTGTGGTCTCAACAGAATGGACCACCATTATGTGCCATGGGAGGAACGTATTCACCAGCACAGTTGTATTGTTCACATTGGACTAATGGCAGAGGTGTTGATAGCTGTTTTGAGTTTTACGCCAATCTTGTCATTCATCTCAGTCACACCACACACAAAACACACACACACACACAGATCACAAGTGTACACACTCACCTAGACCCACACACACACCTCAACTCACACATACATGTACACACCTCGACCCCACACTAAGACCTCATTGCCAAGTTCACAGATATCATATGTACGCAATTGTTGATGATTCTTGAACAAACCACATCACATACACACGCACACATGTACACACATCATGTACATAAACACACATAAACGTACAAACGCATACACACATGCACACACAAACACACAGATCATGTAGTGCAAATTTATAGGTGTGTGAGTTAGATTTCTTGTTATCTGTGTTGCAGGCTCAGGTTCCCATAATTGCATTCTCTTTATTGCAGGGTCAGGTTCCCATCATCTTCCTTCCAGGACACAAGAGCCATATGGACTACATTTTGATGTCATTTGTTCTGGCCAACATAGGCATCACTGTACCGCATATTGCATCTGGAGACAACCTGTCCTTGTGGGGAATAGGGTGTGTGTGTGTGTGGTGTGGGTGTGGGTGTGTGTGTATTGTAGATCAGTGAATGTATGTGTACATGTAAGTGTATCTATTAACATGCTCTTTAGTGCCTTCTCCCCCCCCCCCCCCCCCCCCCCCCATCTCTCTGATGTATCTGTTATTGGTCTAGTACACTGTGGTGAATCCATCTTTCATGTGTGCAGGTGGTTAATCAAGCACTTGGGAGGGTTCTTCATTAAAAGAAAGCTAGACACAGCTGCTGGGAAGGATGTCCTCTATCGCAAGTGTCTTCACGAGGTGAGGAAGGGAGTGGGGTCCCAACCCAATGGGGTTTGGGTCTGGGGATCCAATCTCTTCGGTGTGTGTGTGGGAGGGGTCTGGGGCCCCGATCTCATAGGTGTGTGAGAGGGGGTGGGGCCATGATCTCATAGGCGTGTGAGGGGGGTGGGGCCCCAATCTCATAGGCGTGTGAGATGGGGTGGGGCCCTGATCTCATAGGCGTGTGGGAGGGGGTGGGGCCCCGATCTCATAGGTGTGTGGGAGGGGTCTGGTGCATGGGTGTGTGCACATTATGCTGAATACGTGTGCAATACACACTTACGCACATGCAGACCTACGCACATGCACATACACACATGCACACTTACGCACATGCACATACACATATGCATGCACATATGCATGCACACGTACACACACTAAGTACACATGCACACATTAATTATCAAGCAAATAATTCCGTAAGCTGTCCTTCCCCGGTTGTCTGGTTGGCAAGGACAGCTGGCAAGGGCCGGAGTGCCTCGTGAGTATGTGGTAATGTCCCCAAACCATGCCTGAAGTAATGTCCCTGATCCATGCCCGAAGTAATGTCCCCCGATCCATGCCCAAAGTAATGTCCCCGATCCATGCCCAAAGTAATGTCCCCGATCCATGCACAAAGTAGTGACACCAACTCGTGTTCGGATGACATTATGCTGACTGCAAACGTAATGACCTGTGAGGATGCTAGTCCAAGTTGGCTAGCCGGGTTTTGTAGGTCAGAGGTTCCTCCTGGCTTGCTGGGATTGAGGGAAAAAATCGATGCAAAGGCAAATACATGGAGGGAAGAGGGAGGAGGGAAGGTGGAGATGGAGGGAAGGTGAAGGAGTGAATGATGAGTGGGAGGGGAGTGGAGATGGTGGAGAGGGTGAAGCTTTCGAACACCAGCCAGCCGACACCAAGTACTGATGTTTGTGCACTATGCGTCATCATGACCAGAAATCAGCCAAGACTGTAACTAAGGCGTAGGCAAGCATCTCATATCGAAAGTTAAGGCCGATCACAAGAGGTGTAACGTGAATGGAATTTGCTCAAACCTATTTTAAACTCTGTTTGGTCCTCTGAACAGTCTACACACTCACACACACACACACACACACACACACACACTGACACACACACACTCACACACACACACACACTCACATGCACACACACTCACACACATTCACACGCACATTCATAGACTTTGTGAGACACACATACATTGTTGTTGTGGGGCTCTATAAGGGCATCTGATTTAATAAGGGCTCACCCCAGTAGTTGTATACATATATTTTTTTAAATTGCAGCTGTGAGTGGGAGTGAAAAATATTGCAGCTGTAGCAGATATCTGGTCTGATAACTGGTGTGTTTGGCTGGTTGTTCTTTGGTTCTGGTTTCCCACAGCACTTGTTAATGATTGTAAAGGTCATTCATCAGTGTGTTCATTTGTGTGTTTAAAAAACAATTTGCTGTTGTGAATTCCATTAGTGTGCACACCTGCTGTACATGTATACGTATAGGGGCAAATTGATAGTGGAAGCATTATTTTATTGCTGTCCTGGCTTGGTGGCTTAACCCACTTTACTTTGGGAACATGCCTAACTATTTGATTAGTTACTGGTGAGTATAATACAGGTCTCATTAGGCTGTTGACCTGTGAGGTGCCAATTGTGAGACAATGACCATGACAATGGCCACCTTTAGGTGTAAGTTGAGTGTAGCTGGAACAGTGGTTCTGTGTTTATCAACACAATGCAGGGTTTTCTTTGTCATACCACAAATTATGTGTACTCCTCTGACCAAGTCACACCACACTCCACCCACAAACCATGTGTACTGTTGCTAATATTTAAATTTCCAGAAGCGAATTCATTCAACACTGATTCATTCTATCTTCTGTCCTCTCTGCTATGGTTTTCTCCTTCCTCCCTTCCTCACTCCTCTCACTCACTCCCCTTACTCACTCCCCTCCTCCAATCTCACTCCCCTCCCGCACTCATCCAGCATGCTCAGTCAGCCCGCCTTCTCACTCATACCTCCCTCACTCGCCCTCTTCTCATCAATCATCCCTAGAGAAACAATGTTCTAAAAGTCCTTGAAAAAACAACACGCGAGAAAGACGCCAGGGCAAAGCGGCGCCCAGCAAGACTGGCAAAAAGCCAGAAACAAAAAAAGTGCTCCTGCAGAACTTATGAGCAATCCAGAGCCCTCCTCCCTTCTCCCACTCCCTCTCCCCCTCTCCACTTTTCCCTTCCCTCCCTCCCTTCTCCCCTCCATCCTCCCCCTCCTTCCAGTACATGGTGGAGTTGTTGACGACAGGTCAGAACATAGAGTTCTTCATGGAGGGCTCCAGGAGTAGGAGTGGCAAGCCAGGGATGCCTAAGGCTGGGCTTCTGTCTGTGTTAGTGGACACAGTGAAGGAAGGTATGTCCAGGTGTGTGTAGTCATGTGATTTTGTTTATCTGTCGCACCCACTGGTTCCCTCTGTAGGAAAGATTACATTGTTTCTTTGTGGGTGTGGGCAGGACAGAGGGACAGTACAAGAGGGATGCACTGGCATGACCCCCTTGCATTGCACCTTGCCCTGATGCAAATCACATGTTCCGTTTACAGCTTTGGCAAAATGTTTGGGATATCCTGGCATATAGCTGATATCAGATGATATCCTGGCATACCTGCTTGAGACTTATCAGGTGATATCCTGGCATATAGCTGATATCAGATGATATCCTGGCATACCCATACCTGCTTGAGACTTCCCATTTTTGTTTACCTCAGTTACAATATGTGTATATACATGTACATGTGTGGAAAACAAAACACAACACACAAAGCATACAGGTAGGCATCACATGTAATTGCAAATGTGTGTGGCTCAAGTCAACATAACTACTTTCATGCCATCACATGACCACTTTCATACCGTCACATGCTCAGCAACAATCCTATTGGCTGCGTGCTTATAAAATGGTTGTCAGGGCTGTGTGCTTATAAAATAGTTGCCAGGGCTGTGTGCTTATAAAATGGCTGTCTTACATGTACACTGTATATAAAATGGTGTATGTTTGGTTAGTCTATGGGTTACATGATCCGAGGATAAGTGGTCAGTGGGCAGGTGGTCTGACAGGTCAAACATTTGTGGCTTAGGTCTGGGGTAATTAGGTGCTTTTATTCTGAGCTTGCACCTTGCTGGTCAGCTGCCTCGAAGGAAGGAAGGAAGTGTGTAGTATTTAATGGTACCTGTGTCCCTTCAGGAACTGTTCAAGATATCATGATTGTTCCAGTCAGTATATCATATGACAAGGTATGGTTACCATGCTATTTGCAGTGAGGCACCATGGTAACGTGGTAATGAGATGCAGTTGTTTCCCTGGCCCAGGGCCGTTACTAGTGTTTGTGAGGGATTAGGTGCTGGTGTGATGTGGTGTGTGATGCTGGTGTGTTGTGTGATGCCGGTGTGGGTGTTGTGTGATGTTGGTGTGGGGTGTTGTGTGATGTTGGTGTGGGTGGTTGTGTGATGTTGGTGTGGGTGTTGTGTGATGCTGGTGTGATGTGTTGTGTGGTGCTGGTGTGGGGTGTTGTGTGGTGCTGGTGTGGGGTGTTGTGTGATGTTGGTGGGGTGTGTGATGTTGGTGTGATGTGTGTGTGATGTTGGTGTGGGTGTGTTGTGTGATGCTGGTGTGGGTGTTTGTGTGATGTTGGTGTGTTGTGTGATGTGTTGTGTGATGTTGGTGTGTTGTGATGTTGGTTGTGGGTGTTGTGTGATGTTGTGTGTGATGTGTTTGTGTGATGTTGGTGGGGTGTGTTGTGTGGGATGTTGGTGTGGGTGTGTTGTGGGATGTTGGTGTGGGTGTTGTGTGATGCTGGTGTGTTGTGTGATGCTGGTGTGTTGTGTGATGGGAGGTGTGTGTGATAAGAGGTGTGTGTGTAGCGACCACTCCTGGCTTAGTTACTTACGTCAACCTGCTCCCTCCTCCTGTAGCTGATGGAGAAGAATTTTGTGCCTCATGAACTCATGGTAGGTCATGTGATCATCATGTGATCATCAGGCGTTTACCCCGCATGTGTTGTCATGGATATGTCCCTCCAGGGGGGAAGCAAGACCCCTGAGACTTTCTTCAGTGGACTGAAAGGGGCGTGGGCCATGTTGACATACAAGGCTGGCTCAGCTCGAGTTGACTTTGCTGAACCTTTCTCCCTACAGGTAGGGAAGGGGAGGAGGGAGGGATAAGGGTCGTCATTGGAAGAGATGGGGAGAAGGAGAATTGATTTACCCTCTATTGAACACCCTTGAGTGGGCATTTGAGGGAGGGGGGCAGACATTTGAGGGATGATGATGTTTATCACACTACTGTGCGCTATTTCACAGGAGTTCATCTCTAATGGTCGTATCTCCAAGCAGTCTCTGCTGGCACTATCACAGATGAGCGGCAATGGAAACATTTCTCCCTCAGCCAATGACCAGGAGAGGAAGCTGGTGTCTGCCCTCAGCCACCACATTGTGTACCGTAAGGAGGAGAGGGTGGGAGGAAGAGGGGAGGAGGGGAGGGTGATAGAGGAAGCTGGTGTCTGCCCTCAGTCATCATATTGTGTACCGTAAGGAGGAGAGGGTGGGAGGAAGAGGGGAGGAAGGGAGGAGAGGATGATAGAGGAAGCTGGTGTCTGCCCTCAGCCACCACATTGTGTACCGTAAGGAGGAGAGGGTGGGAGGAAGAGGGGAGGAGGGGAGGGTGATAGAGGAAGCTGGTGTCTGCCCTCAGTCATCATATTGTGTACCGTAAGGAGTTACATCAGACATGCTGTTGAATTGCTAAAAAAAATCAGGAAGCAAAATGAAGTTAATGATTTGTTGTGGAATGTTTGTTGTACAGTTTTTGCAGTGAGGATGGAAACTGAGGAAATGAAATTGTAATTTTCTCTGTTGCAGAGGTTTCACAATGCTCTGTTCCTATGGCAACTAACATGGTGGCATTTCTACTCATGACCAAGTACAGAGAAGTAAGTTGTACGCTTGTATTGGTGTGCTAGCAACAACCCACATCTGCATGTGTTCTTGAAACATTTTTCTGCATGTAAGGCTGTGTTCGTAGCAACATACGTGGACCAACAATCAAGCAGGGGAGGAACAGAGGGAGGAAGAGGGGAATAGAGGAGGGAGGGGAGAGGAGGGAGAGGGAGATAATAGTCCAATACTTCTACTGCACACACATAACACGCATGATGCTGTGTGTATGTGTCTTTCGTAGGGTGTGGCTCTGCCTGACCTGATTAGCAGCTATGAATGGTTAGAGGAAAAGATTACCTCCAAAGGAAGGTGTGTGTGTGTGTGTGTGTGTGTGGTGTGTGTGTGTGTGTGTGTGTGTGTGGTGTGTGTGTGTGTTGTGTGTGTTTATGTGTGTGCAAGTTTGTGTGTGTGTGTGTGTTATGTGTGTATACCTGTGTGTGTGTGTTTATGTGTGTATACCTGTGTGTGTGTGTTTATGTGTGTATACCTGTGTGTGTGTGTGTGTGTGTGTGTGTGTGTGCATGTGTGTGTGAATGTAAGTACATATAATAGCAATTACCTCTCCTCCTACCCTCAACAAGTGGCATGTTTTTCAACTGAGCATTTCCTGAGGAACACCACCAACCTTTTTCAAATGCCGTTTATGAATCCATTCCTTTCCCCTGATATTCCTTTCCTGATATATATCTCTTGATTTGCTTTGGCCTCACATGATTTCAAAGTAACCAGCTCTGGCAACTAGCTTAGTTCTGGTAGCCCTTGAACCGTTGCATCTCAAGTGTGTGAAAACCCCTCAACACATGTGGTAGGTTTAGCTCTGATGTCATTGGTCAACCTTGGGACATGTAGTCTATACTTGACGATTGGGTTTCCATTTGAGTACTACATCGTACTGAACCAACCTGCAGAGATAACCTGGGAATCACCCGGGAACCAGGCTAAACAGCACACAGTAGCTCTTCAAAATGGTAACACAATCATGAAGTCCAGACTTCCACATTGACCAATGACATCAGAGCTAAACCAATTGCACGTGTTGAGGGATGTTCACACAATCATGGCTGAATCTGCTCATTTTAAGATGCAGCCAGGGTTCAGGGCGTAAGATGCAGCCAGGGTTCAGGGTGTAAGATGCAGCCAGGGTTCAGGGTGTAAGATGCAGCCAGGGTTCAGGGTGTAAGATGCAGCCAGGGTTCAGGGTGTAAGATGCAGCCAGGGTTCAGGGTGTAAGATGCAGCCAGGGTTCAGGGTGTAAGATGCAGCCAGGGTTCAGGGTGTAAGATGCAGCCAGGGTTCAGGGTGTAAGATGCAGCCAGGGTTCAGGGTGTAAGATGCAGCCAGGGTTCAGGGTGTAAGATGCAGCCAGGGTTCAGGGCGTACCAGTTGTTCCATGCAAGGCAAGAAAGTATTTCAGGGAAGAAATGGTTTCACAACGCTGTTTGGAAAGCTTACATGTCTTGAGAAAGGCTCATTTAAAGTATTTAACGTTTTGGAGTCACATTGCAGAAGGGCGGGGGGGGGGGGGGGGGGGAGATTGCTGTCCACTTGTATACGTGTGTGTGTGTGTGTGTGTGTGTGTGTGTGTGTGTGTGTGTGTGTGTGTGTGTGTGTGTGTGTGTGTGTGAGGCTCTCGCATGTCTTTTACTGTCACCATATTGTATATTATACACATTCACACATGTACACACACACACACACACACACACACACACACAGGGCTGTAGGCTTCTCGGGGGAACCAGCAGATGCTGTACGTTACGCTCTGAATCTTCTCAGCGATCTAGTGGAGGTCTCACGTTGTACCAGAACCAACGGGGTTACCGTGGAGACACAGTGGATCACACCTCGTCTGGCCCTGCCCACTGTATTCAGATTACATCACTGCTTTAACCAGGTGTCTCCGATATTTGCCCTGGATTCTGTCATTGGTAAGAAAGGGTGGGTGTTGATTGAGGATGGGTGTGGTCATTGAAGCATCATTTGTCTGAACTCATGGTAGCGATATCATAGATACAGTAGCAATGGCCTGGGAACCATGAGTGCGTGCCACATACATATGGTCTGGGGACCACACAACATGTTCTATTTAACCAAATGTGTACACTGTGTCCAATAGGATTGTGTCATTGCATCATATTACCATTTACATGGTAACTTCTTGGCACACAACTCAACCCGCTTGGCACACAAATCAATCCCTTGGCACACAACAGTTGACTAGTCCTGTCAAATTGATGTGACTTGCTTGTCTTTGTTGAGTTTCTGTTCTTTCTTTCTCCCTCCCTCACTCCCTCCTCTCACTCCCTCCACTCCAGCCTGCAGTATACAAAGGGTCAGTGGATCTTTTGCCAGGTCTGGGGATGAGGGGGAGGACCAAAGGCCAACGACCAAGATATCTTTACCAAAAGACAAGGCAAGCAAGATATGTGGTGTGTGGGATGTGAGGATGTAAGATGTGAGGGTGTGGGTGTGTAGATATGAGGTATGTGGGTGTGGATGTGAAGGTGTTTAGATGTGAGGATGTGTGAAGGTGTGAGGATTATTGTGGATAATTGAGGCTGTGAGAGTGCTAGTGTGAGGGTGGTAGTGTGAGAGTGCTAGTGTGAGGGTGTTGACACAGGACATGCAGAGATTGTTAGAAGAAGAGAGTAGAGACACACATGCACTTCTCCAGTGTCAATAGATCCATGGATCACCAACACATTGCTCAATGACAGTAGTTGCACAAGTGGTGATACAAATATTGTTAGTGAAGAGGGTAAGGTGTTAGTGAAGAGGGTAAGGTGTTAGTGAAGAGGGTAAGGTGTTAGTGAAGAGGGTAAGGTGTTAGTGAAGAGGGTAAGGTGTTAGTGAAGAGGGTAGGGTGTGTCCTAAGGTTGACTGCTACTCTCACCACAGCTCATAGTGGAAGGTGTAGAGTTGTGCAGACTGCTGGGGAGGGAGTTCTTCTTTGCTCCGGTAAGATGCATGTGACCTGTGTGTGGGCTGCATGTGACCTCTGTTTGACCTGTATGTGATCTGCACGTGACCTGCGTGTGACATTGTCTGCACCTAGGGTCTTCACAAAACCGCATAGCTAGCTTACTTGTATATACGCTGTTTCTGATCGCTTGTTCTGTACAAATCTTTTGTTTACAAGGTCTATCTCTTGCCTCATATTTGAGTACAGCCAAATGAATTTGGTAACAAAACACATGTGGACCAAAAACAACGGTTGCAGTATATTTGAAGTTCCAGTCATTAAACACAGAGGTACCATGACACAGTACATGTTATTGGCTGCTGTACTGGGCTAGTGAGAACCCTTTGCAGTGCACAAAGGGGCATCATTGTAGAAATGATGGGAGCCATGGCAATCAAATATGTACAATGAGGTATAATTGATCGAAACACAAAGATAGTTTTTTTGGTACACATCTATTGGTACTAAATTTGTTCAACCCTGCACTTTAGACTGCTGTTATGGAAATAACTTGCATGTAGTATAGACCATTTGTCCTTGGTCTGTTCAGTTTAATTCCGCCAATGATATTTGCTAACAATACTTATGTTTTCTGGTTATGCGATAATGATCTCTAAGCCATAGTACGAACTTTGATGTGCACAACTAATTATACGACACCTCGTCCCATGGTGTTCCTTAACACCTCACAGTGTTCCCAAGACACCCATCATGCTGTCATTGTGACACCTCATCACATGGTGCTCCTGTGACACCATATCACATGGTGCTCCTGAGACACCTTATCACATGTTTCTATCTTTTAGCCATGTGTTGACTTGTGCACAGTCGTGGATGAAGCCATTGACTCCTTCATTGTGGCTGACATATTCAAAGTTAAGCAGGTAAGTACTTTATTTATTATTTGGTGAGCAAACCAGCAGATCATCTAACCACTACTGGCTATGTTAGTCTCCGTAGTTCTATTTAAAGCCTAAATGTTTGGGGAGGGCGGGGTTGCCTTCCTGGCAAGAAAATGAAAATGTAATGTTCAATTTTTCAAATGTGGTTTAATGATATTCTTATTCATTGCAGTCGTGATGTGTGTGTGTGTGTGTGTGTGTGTGTGTGTGTGTGTGTGTGTGTGTGTGTGTGTGTGTGTGTGTGTGTGTGTGTGTGTGTGTGTGTGTGTGTGTGTGTGTGTGACATTACACTTGTGTAGGCTGGACCTAGCCAGGCATCAAGATATGATGATGAAGACAAAGATCGGGCAATCTGGCTTGAGGTAATGTGTGGCTACCTTGTGCCTGTCATGACCCCTCCCTCCCTCCCTTGCTGCACAGGTCAGCCATGACGGTGCCCACCTGGACCACCTGCAGTTCCTTCAGCTTCTTCTTGATCCGTTCCTGGAGGCTTACTTTCTGACAGCGACTAGCTTGCTGGAGAGAACAGGCAGCCATGATGGTAGGTGTGTTTGTCCTCACGACCCACCTGATTGGAGGGGAAGGAGGCGGCGGCCTCATAAACTTAGGCCCAGGGGGGAGGTTTGCCCTTGCACGTGTGTCTGGAGGAGTTTGTACCCCACCCCCAAACAACATATGACCTCTTGTCTGCATTGTTGCAGAGAACCAGTTGGGGAGTGCCATACAGGAAGAGGCGGTGAGGAAAGGGAAGAAAGGCCTCCTGAGAAATGGTGAGAACCTGTGTCTGGCGATTTACAATGAATTTACTACTGTCAAATATCAAGTACATGTAAATGTATAGGTATATGTGATATACAAGATGTGACATTTGCAGCTCACATTTGCTATTGCGGAAATGTCATATATTCATATTTATCTACACATTTGTTTGGCAAATAATAAATCCAACTTTGCACCCATTGCAAGCTAGTATGACATAGGGCACCCTTGCAAGCTAGTATGACATAGGGCACCATTGCAAGCTAGTATGACATAGGGCACCCTTGCAAGCTAGTATGACATAGGGCACCATTGCAAGCTAGTATGACATAGGGCACCATTGCAAGCTAGTATGACATAGGGCACCATTGCAAGCTAGTGATTATTGTACATCAGTGAAGGCAATTAGTAAAGTAGTTCTAATCTGGTTTTAGTCAGTTAAATAAAGGCTGACTTTATATAATTTTATTCAAAATTAATTATAGCTTATTGTTTTGAAGTTTCAAAGCTAACTGAATCAAGCCAGCTTTATGTGGCAAATAGTTGAAGTGATTACATTTTTAGTGATACAATATACAATTAACTTGGTGAGACTTTTCGTAGTTTTCATTGTTTGTAGTTAGCAGACGTATTTTCTCAACATGCTAGTAACTTAACTGCCTGTTACTAATTTAAATGCATTTTCTGTGATGACCTTTGTTTTAATAGTATTTAAACAAAGAATAAGCAGCTGTCATATTTGCTTACTCCTCCCCATACCCACATCTCATTGGTTGACAGAGGTGAGCTGTTCAATGGACACCATCAGAAATGCTGTGAAGACCTTTACTGATATGGACATACTGTCCTTGGATCAGACTGATGGTCATTTGCACTTGAGGTACCCGGACCTCTTGCTCCAGATTGCTGAAGCCCTCTCAGAGTACAGACCTTAAGGACACTATTCATTCTGTAACTCCGCTGTTTGCACCCCCACAGTCCCACCCAATAGTATGTGTTGTGTGTGTGTGTTATCTTGCTATATGTGTACCACCATTCATTTCTGACATAACAAAACTGTTACCTATTTATTGTATTCAAGGAGACATAAATAGGGTAATTATTCTAATCATCTATTATACAAGTATCCTTGCTGCAGCTCAGGACATCAATATTCCTTTATATTAGTTCAGTACTTTCGATGTTTGATTTAATTTTGGATAGATTTGCAGACAAACACAAACCATCATTTTGCCAATGCCAACATTGTTAAATTTAAAAAGAAAAACATTTCTGATATGATATTGAAGCATCAACTACAAATCATAAAGTAATCTTCATTTTCGTCCTTTTTGATAGCCTTTCTTTTATATAGAAAACTCTCTTTTGCTACGGAGGGTATAAATATATTGATGGAGGGGCATAGCTCCATTCATGTCACGTACCAGTTTGCTCGACTACAGCGCACCCGTACTGAGGTAGCTGCACACAGAAGCAAGGCATTGCAAGTGCAGTACACATACCTCTTGCCACGAGGAGGTCGTCCAATAGGCTTAGAGGGAGGGAGAGAAGGTGAATCAGGGGGAGGAGGAGCGCGACAGAGGTAGACAGGAAGCTGGGGACTGGTTAGACGGAGGAGTATTAAGTTACTGAACATACCACTTGAGTTCCACATGTGCAAGTAACAACTTGACTATCACTGGCGACAACTTTGCTATTCGTCACCTTGCACACTGGACATTGAAAGATTTCTGTCCAGGTGTAGTGTGGGTGTAGTGTGGGTGTGTGCGGTGAGAAAAATTTGGTTGATGGTAAAGTGTTCTACTTATTTTCTAGACCCCCAGATCAGCCTCCTTCAATTAAAGCCACCCACAATGCAACCACTCTTACATTACTACCAGGCCACCGTGATACAATGGTACAATTGAAATGTATCCTGTGTCTATGTTGAAATGTCCCTTGTTAGTACATCAATGGTATTGTACATGGTCTATATTTTTACAGCTTACTCATGTTGGTGCCTGAGTGTGGACCTTGCATGTGAATATCCACTATCAGTTTGCTAAAAAAAAAGATCGAGAGCACCGTTGAGAAGATTGCATGCAGAGTGGGCCACCATGGAGATCAGGGTGCTTGCTAACCATGTTTGCCGAGGGCACAACACTTTACTAGATGTGACCGAACAGGTGAGGAGACAGTTGCAGTAACATCTGAAGTATCTTTTGCCTGGATCAGGTGATTCCAGGGGCTGAGGGGAGGAGGGGGAAAAAGAGAGAGGGATCGGGGGATAGAATGCACAATGATACACACCTATCCCAAGGCCATGCAAAGAAACAGAAGCAAATCCACGTGACAAGCCATGAACATTTTTGCAGCAGTGCAGGGGTTAATATGCCCCAATCCTAGGCATTATTTTGGCTGTTCTTCTGGTCCATAATGGTGCAGTATTCTTTGCTTCATTGTACTCAAATTATGTGATCTTTGAGTAATTATATATACACGAGTCTCTTCTCAAATAGAAAAGTGTGTGAAGGAGCATTCAACAAAATACCTTCGCACAATGCTCTGACAAATATGGTTGCTCTGGCAACACACAGGAAATACTAACACTTGCACCCTCCCATAGCTCACTCCCACCTAACATCTTCACACAAATGCTCCCCTTTGGCAATACCAATGATAGACATAGAAACACTAAACCATACACCTCCCATGGCTCACAGTGGCTTCCTTGCAGTGGTTGCAGGAAAGTAGTTTCTTTGTCATGTTCTTTGGAACATTCAGTGTTTCGCAGCACACATCGCACGTAACTGTACTGAAGCCATTTGCAAAGCCTAGCAGCATTGAAGATGTGTGGACTGGGTAGGTCCCAGATCCAGCAGGGAACGTGACAAGAGGACCAATTTTCAAGGACCTGGCACTGAAAAGAGTAGAAGACACTGAACATGCAGTCAGAAGTAGTATCCATTTGTCCCTATTAAGCAAATACCCTTATCTAAGCATCCTGTGTGATTACAATATGGGATCTACTGTAGTGTGAACCATAACCCTATCCTCATACATGTGACCAAGTGTTAGTAGTTTGTATGCACACATGTCACCAATATATACAGGTGTGACTCACTTCTTTAAAATACCATTGTACATTTTAATTAATCGACACTAGAATACAAGCTGGTGGTGTATTAATTAAGCTCAAGTGGAGCCTTGCACACACTCACCATATTTGTCTTGAGCAAGCTACAGCTGTAGCTGTTGACGATGCAATCACCAAATTGAGGCACATGCACCGAACATATTTAGTCCCAGCTGGAGGCGGGGCTATAGGCTGACATGGTGTGCCTTTTCTAGAAGCGACAATGGGCATTATTTATTGCTTACCGTTCTTTCGCGGCAAACACACCGAATCAATAAGATGTTGGTCTCTCTCCTGAATGTACATATCTTCTCGCACACCTGACATTGTACTGACACAACTGCCAGCTCAGCTGTCTCACAAGGTGTTGCCATGGCACCAGGAGGCACCTGAAGCCTTACTAATGCCTTGCTGAGAAAAGAAAAATGAGACCACACTGATAGAGTTGAGAGGAGAAGTAATGAGAGGGGACCATGGGAGGGGAAATGGGAGGGGTAAATAAAGTCCTAGAGAGAAGGAACCACACTGATCAGGATGAGTGCAGACTGAAAAGGAAGATGGCAAATCATTGTGGCTTTAAAATGGCACACAGAATGCAGATGTGAATCCCAGCCCATTTCAGTTACCAGGTATCATTTGGGCACACAGCCTCATAAGCTGACAATGTGCACATCAATAGAGTGTTACACTGACAGCGTACATATTGTCTGCCTGCAGGGGGAGGAGCCAGGGGCTACAACACACACCCACACCCACACAAACACACACACACATGTACATAATTTTGACACTTCACCAATGTACACCTCAAGCGTACGGTTATCTCTTTGCATTGGGAACAGATCAGTATGGTGCTTGAAGGTCCCACCTTCACATTGTTTATCTTTTGGCAGACATGACAGCCGATAGATACCAACCCATTCTCCAATGGAGGAGCACTAGGCTGGCCTGGGGAAGAGAGAGGAGGTGAGTCATTATGGTGGTAAATTGTTATGGTGTGATTACTGCTTTGAGGAAGCGGAGTGCCGAATCCCAGTGACATGCTGCCCCCTGGCAGGGGTTGGGGAGTGTACCCCCATGTAGGGGGTTGTGCAGAATAACCCCCCGCTGGGGGTTGTATTGGATGGTCCCCTGCTGGGAGTTTTGAAGGATAATCCTCTGCTGGGAGTTTTGAAGGATTGCCCCCTGGTGGGGGTCGTGAAGAATAACCCCCTAGAGAATATTGTGGATAGCCCACTGGTAGATATTGTAGTGCATAATCTCCTGGTGAGTATTGTGGAGGTGGTGATTGGTAATAGAATCCTTGAGAAGGCTCGTATGGGTGGACACCCCCTTCTGATGGGAAGATTTAATCTATTAACTCTACATGATGCCCACCTCAACTTTACCATACCTGCAGTTAGACTGTAAGATGGTGGCTGATAAGGAGGTGGGGCAAGATCAAATACACTTTCTGAAAAGGAACACAAAATCACAAAAGTATACATGAAAGTGCAGTTGGAATGGATTCAAAATGGGGGAGATGAGTCATCATTTATTGTACTTTATTAAATTGCACAGCTTGTAATGCACATTTGCAAAGTGAATTTTGTGCAGCTAGAATACGACTTGCAGCGGTCATTAAATAAAGTCATATAACTAGCTCATGTGACATGGCAAATTATTACTTTAATGAGTGGTCATTAATTTAGAAACTGCAGGGTGATGCCCCCCCCCCCCCCCCCCCCCCCCCCCCCCCCGGATCTGACGCTGCTGAAGAACAAATAATGATGAGAAGGGTGTAACTGAGGGCTGTGAGGAGAGTATGTGAGGGAGGCTGTGAAGGAGAGGCTATGAAGAGAGGATGTGAGGGAGGGGCTGTGAGGAGAGGATGTGAGGTAGCATCAACTCAATATGATAATTTGTTTGCCATGTTTCCAGGATCACTTAAGCATTCAATAGAAGTTGCTTGTGAATCTGGTGCCTCTTCATGGTTCTCTGATATTCCCATCCAAGAATATGGCTTTGCAATTCACAAAGGAGACTTTCGTGATGCCATTTGTCTCCGCTATGGTTGGCAGCCAGGTTTACTTCCATCTAGCTGTGTATGTGGCCAATCTTTCACTGTAGAACATGCTATGAACTGCCACTGTGGTGGATTTCCTTCAATTTGTCACAAGGAGTTGCGTGATATCCCAGTATCACTACTCACTGAGTTATGCCATGCAGTGGGAACAGAACCTTGCCTACAACCTCTATCTGGAAAGCAGCCTAAGTACAAAACAGCCAATGATGCAGATCAAGCTCGTTTAGATGTGCTGGCAGAAGATTTTTGGTGCAAGAACAGGCAGTCTAAGGCTTTCTTTGATGTCAAGGTTTTCAATCCCTTTTCAAGATCTAATGTGAATACACTACTTGCTCAATGTCATCGCCATCTAGAGCAGGACAAGCGAAGGTCATACAAACACAGAGTCTGGTGGGAAGTTGAGCATGGTTGCTTTTCACCTCTGGTATTTTCAACCTCGAGTGGACTTCGTCCCACTGCAACGATTGTGTATAAAAAAAAGTGTCTTTAATAGCTGAAAAGAATGACCAACCTTACAGTCGTACCTTGTTCTGGCTCGGTTGCAGATTAAGCTTTTCATTATTACGTTTAGTCTTCGGTCCTCATACCATCGACCACCGGACTGGCTGCAAAGCCACCACATCATAAGTGTTAATCCTTTTAGCTATATGTGCATCTTATCTTTATGTACATCATTCATCTCCATCCCATGGGGGGGGGGGGGGGGGGGGGGGGGGGGGGGGGGGGGGGGGGGCACAGGGTCTAGTAGTGACCTTTTGGTACACGCTCTCGGCCGAAAGGGGCAAATTAACTGTCGTGGCCGAACTGCACAGGACGGTTAGGGCGCCCGTCAGATTATTAATAATAATAACAATAACTAGGGCGGATCCGGAAGTAGGGAAATTCTTACAAGTGGGTGGGTGCGGGAGGGTTGTGTGCACACAACGGTAGATATTATTGCATTATTGCATTCCGTATGAGGCTTGCACCATATAGTCGCAGAGATCAAAATGGTCTCTGCTTCTACTGTACTTGCAGACATAAATAAGAAACAAAGTTTTGCCCTGCTTCACATTGACTCTTCATAGTCTCGTACCCAAACGTAATTATCGATTACTCTGGCTTGTCGCTACCAATCAGACGCAGGCAGTCATGTGATAATATACTAAATATACATTACAAACAGTTAGCTGCCATTGAAACCGCCTTAAAGTCAACCTAGTTGGACGTGGCCGACCTTCTAGTTAGTCGCCACGTCCAGCTAGCTTCGTCCCTGTGGGTATCGAGAGAACAAGCCACACCAGTGGCACCACAAATGGCTAATTAATATTCATCATGAAATTAATTAGTCCCCCCCCCCCCCCCCCCCTTACATAATATTATACACCCCCAGAGCTCCAGTAGCGAAAAGGGAAAAGATCGCTCTACGCGCGCGTTGCTTTCACTGCGCTCACCAGTGTTACAGTCGATTGTCGGTTGTCCTTCAAACTCATTGCTCAATGGAGGGGTTGAGGGGCCACTCATCTCGAGAAGTTAAAATTGGAACACCACTGATGTCTGATGTAGCTGATCGCTGTCATGAATGCGCGTAGGAAAATGAAGAGGTACTTTGTAATGTTACGGATGAGGAAGTCAAGGTCTGAAACGAGGAAGCTCATTTGTGTAGTTATTACACGTATTTTGTTTATTATAAATTGTTGCGCAAAAATAAATAAATTAGCATTACAGTGTGAGCGCCAAATTGGGATCTGGGGCTTTTGATCTCACTGTTGCATCACCGCTTAATCAAAACATCTCAATGAAGCATAGGGCATCGACTCTGACATCCCAGCTTAACTAAAGGTCGACAATCAGCTGTCCAGTCATAGTCGTTGTGTATTTTGTGTGTGCTCATTTACGTAGTAGTAATAGCGTGCATTACCTGCTGTGGTGCTGTGTACAATCTAGCTATGTTTAATAATATAAATTATTCTATTTCCTGGACTACGACATTACCAT
This sequence comes from Ephydatia muelleri, assembly GCA_013339895.1. NCBI lineage: Eukaryota > Metazoa > Porifera > Demospongiae > Spongillida > Spongillidae > Ephydatia > Ephydatia muelleri. The sequence goes on from JABACO010000013.1 coordinate 7,218,435, forward strand.
GCACAATATGTTGCGTTACGTCTTGATTCGCAGCAGCGCTCCTCGGCCAATCAATCATGGATCAGCCTCGACGCAGACTATCCGCTGATCAATTCACCTTGCTATAACCTGCCAGAATTGTCATAAACACCTTAGAAATCAGCATCTCAGTTGTTCAATGGCGCGATTTGTAGCAGAGTCCGACCGCGCACCATTAATATTATTGTAGCACTTGGCCGCTCTAGCTTATTGATTTAAACTTTCAAATTTTAATTTAGTTAAATTATTGATACTAAGAATTTGTCTCCTCGGCACTTGCTGCACGTCATGCAAAGCCGCATGCACAGCTCTTGCAGCAGCTATGCTGAGTTTGCCATGAGTCTGGTAATGGCTTGGGATTTGGAACAGCACAACTGTGATGACTTGTGTGTTCCAATGTTTGCCTGGCTTCAGAACTCCAACATTGCTCGATTGCAATGGTTAATTTAAAGGCACTCCAAAGTATAAATTAAATTATGTCTGAAAGTCAAATGTAGTGTTATTAATAATAGCTTGAATTATGTCATAACATAAAGTTAACTTCATTCATGACTCATTTTACTTTCATGATTAGCAGGATATCCCTATTTAATAAAGTTCAAGATACTGTACAGCCATACCCTCCTCCCCACGCCCACCTCACCTATCCTCTCAATTGGTTGGCAGAGCTAGAGATGAGCTGTTCTATGGACACCATCAGAAATGCTGTGAAGACCTTTATATGAACATACTGTCCTTGGATCAGACTGATGGTCAGCACTTGACCTCTTGCTCCAGATTGCTGAAGCCCTCTCGAGGACACTTTTCATTCTGTAACTCCATGCACCCACTGTCCTCACCAGTTTGGCATGTGTGTGTCACTGTGATCATGGTATCTGTATCACATTCATTATCATCTTTTCCTCTGAAGCAGTTACTGTTATATGCATTCAAGAGGACATTTGAGATCGTTTCCGCGAAAAGGGACCTATATAACGCATTTTTTTTTTTAAGATTTCACATTTTTGGAAGTCTGAACTGTCCTATGCACTGAAAATCGGAGTATCTGTAAGGCTCTGAACTTTTAGTTAGCCACACATTTCAACGCAAGCGTAACATTTCTATTGCGCGTACTGGAAATTTTATAATGTACGCTTTTCGCAGAAACGAATTATTCTAATCAAGTTATAACTTGATGAAGTGGATAGTACCCAACCTTTAGATAGTCAATGGCAAAGTTCATTTCCATTCTTGAATTCCATTACTGACAAATACAACATGGGCCTTTGTTCCCATGCTAAAATTAAACAACTAGACATCGTGTAAAAAGCAAGACACAGCACTAGCTGATAAACTTTAAACGCTACATACAGTTACACACTACTAGCCGTCTTAATTTCCATCGTTCTTTGATAGCCATTCATTTATACAGAGAACTCGCGTCGGCTATGGAGGGTATAAATACATTGATGGAGGTGCATAGCTCCATTCATGTCACGTACCAGTTTGCTCGACTACAGCGCACCCGTACTGAGGTAGCTGCACACAGAAGCAAGGCATTGCAAGTGCAGTACACATACCTCTTGCCACGAGGAGGTCGTCCAATAGGCTTAGAGGGAGGGAGAGAAGGTGAATCAGGGGGAGGAGGAGCGCGACAGAGGTAGACAGGAAGCTGGGGACTGGTTAGACGGAGGAGTATTAAGTTACTGAACATACCACTTGAGTTCCACATGTGCAAGTAACAACTCGACTATCACTGACGACAACTTTGACGGTGACTGCATTGCACACCGGACATATCAAGATTACATCTGTCCAATTAAGTGTAGTGTGTGGAGGTGTAGTGTGATAGTGTGTGGAGGTGTCAGGTATTGTGTGGAGGTGTTGTGTGTGTATGAGATGTGTCCAAGGTAGACAATAAAGCATTGATTTTTCAATATGTGTGCAGATTTCGACTGGCTCAACCAAATAACTCACAATGCCTCTTTGGAAATTTAAATCTATCATATGATATTTTAGATACATAGGCAACACCAATGCGATTGCTGATGTTCTATAGTTTTATAACTTACTATTTTTGCTTCCTAAGGCTGGATCTTGCACATGAATGTTTACTGTCAGTTTGCTAAATAATTGTATAATGAAGCAGAACAGATCAAGACAAATCAAATTGATCAGGACAGATCAAGACAGACCAGGACAGTTCGAGACAGATCAAGACAGACCAGGACAGATGAAGGCATATCAAGACAGACCAGGACAGATCAAGACAGAGCAAGACAGACCAGGACAGATGAAGGCACATCAAGACAGATAAAGACAGATCAAGATCAAGACAGATTAAGACAGATTAAGACAGACCAGGACAGATCAAGAGCATGATGCAGAAGAAGACGAAGGAGAAGATTGCATGCAGAGTGGGTCACCATGGAGATCAGGGTGCTTGCTAACCATGTTTGCCGAGGGCACAACACTTTACTAGATGTGACTGAACAGGTGAGGAGACAGTTGCAGTAACATCTGAAGTATCTTTTGCCTGGATCAGGTGGTTCCAGGGGCTGAAGGGAGGAGGGAGGGAGGGAGGGAGGGAGGGAGGGAGGGAGGGAGGGAGGGAGGGAGGGAGGGAGGGAGGGAGGGAGGGAGGGAGGGAGGGAGGGAGGGAGGGAGGGAGGGAGGGAGGGAGGGAGGGAGGGAGGGAGGGAGGGAGGGAGAGAGGGAGGGAGGGCATAATAATACACACTGTGGTGTCAATAGCAAAAAAGGGGCCCTCCTGTGATTAATGTTAGCTCTATCTACCACTCTTCAAGCACACCAGCATGTTAAGGCTATTATATTCTCAACACCATTAATGATGATATTCTCATTGAGGAATTTATTGAAAGTTCCACATTTTGGGAATCCATATTTGGTAACTGTTGTTGTTGCTGCTGTTTTTGTATTTGTTGTTGTTGTTTTGCTGTTGTTGATGGTGTTGATTCATTAAATGCGCATCTTCTCCCTTATCAATGACGTAGGAATTCAGTTACTACAAGTACAACATTAATCTGGCAGCAGAAGGATACCCATTTGTTACCTAAACACGCTTCTACACCTTTGGATACATATCCCTACCAAGGTTGTGCCCTAAGCAGATGCAAATGCACACAAACACAATAGCAAGAACACCAGCCATAGAGCCATAGTCATTTTTCCAGCAGTGTAGAGGCTTCAACTATATTAGAATGTGAATGTTCTATTCCAATAGAAATAAAGGAACACTACATATTTGCACAAATGCTCTCCCTTTGGCAATACCAATAATAGACATAGAAAAACTAAACCATACACCTCCCATAGCTCACAGTGGCTTCCTTGCAGTGGTTGCAGGAAAGTAGTTTCTTTGTCATGTTCTTTGGAACACTCAGTGTTTCGCAGCACACATCGCACATAACTGTACTGAAGCCATTTGCAAAGCCTAGCAGCATTGAAGATGTGTGGACTGGGTAGGTCCCAGATCCAGCAGGAAACGTGACAAGAGGACCAATTTTCAAGGACCTGGCACTGAAAAGAGTACAAGACACTTAGCATGCAGTCAGAAGTAGCATCCATTTGTCCCTATTAAGTAAATACCCTTATCTAAGCATCCTGTATGATTATAATATGGGATGCACTGTAATAATGATAGCTTCATCCATGTGACCAGTGATTTAAGCTGCATGTTCATATAAATACTGATGTTGAAACAGTATATGTACATGTATGTATACAAGAGCTAATGTTTACTGCACTCTTATTTCTATGGAAAATACAAACCCCATACTCAATACAATTATGCAGTAAAAATAAAAGCATGTATGGATTGTGCATTAAACACTCCATGCGTATGCTCACAGCACATACATAGAAAAACAACAGGGCAATATTCTATTCTATGCCAATAATATATGTGTTGTATGTTATACACTCACCATATTTGTCTTGAGCAAGCTACAGTTGTAGCTATTGAATTTGCAGTGACCAAATTGAGGCATATGCAACGAACATATTTAGTCCCTAGTGAAGGTGGGGCTATAGGCTGACACAATGTGCCTTTCTAGAAGCAACTGGATGTAAATGTTATTACTCACCGATCGTTCACCACATGTTGAACACAAAGCTACAGTGATGGTGGTCTCCCTCCTGATTCTGAGGATCTTCTCACACACCTGACACTGTACTGACACAACTGCCAGCTCAGCTGTCTCGCGAGGTGTTGCAATGACACCGGGAGGCACTTGAAGCCTTACTAATGTCTTGCTGAGAAAGAGGATAGAGGAAGGGAGGGGGAAGTGGAGGTGGGAGAAGGTGGAGTAATGTAAAAGGTAATTGCAATTGGAAGGTATTTGTGAGAGATAAAGAGAGAATTTAACAAAGTTAGGAAAGAGAAGGAACCACACTGATCAGGATGAGTGCAGACTGAAAAGGAAGATGGCAAATCATTGTGGCTTTAAAATGGCACACAGAATGCAGATGTGAATCCCAGCCCATTTCAGTTACCAGGTATCATTTGGGCACACAGCCTCATAAGCTGACAATGTGCACATCAATAGAGTGTTACACTGACAGCGTACATATTGTCTGCCTGCAGGGGGAGGAGCCAGGGGCTACAACACACACCCACACCCACACAAACACACACACACATGTACATAATTTTGACACTTCACCAATGTACACCTCAAGCGTACGGTTATCTCTTTGCATTGGGAACAGATCAGTATGGTGCTTGAAGGTCCCACCTTCACATTGTTTATCTTTTGGCAGACATGACAGCCGATAGATACCAACCCATTCTCCAATGGAGGAGCACTAGGCTGGCCTGGGGAAGAGAGAGGAGGTGAGTCATTATGGTGGTAAATCGTTGCAGTGTGGACTTACTCTGAGGGGAGGATGCTCCACTACTTTGAGGAAGCTGGTATGGAGTGCCAAACCCTTGTGCAAAATAGTCCCCCGGTGGTGGAATTTGTGGAGGAAAGCCCCCCGGTGGGTGTTGTAGAAAATAGCCCTCAGGTGAGGGTTGTGGGCCTGCTGGGGGTTGTGGAGGAAAGTCTCCTAGAGAATATTGTGGATAGCCCACTGGTAGATATTGTAGTGCATAATCTCCTGGTGTGTATTGTGGAGGTGGTGATTGGTAATAGAATCCTTGAGAAGGGTCGTATGGATGGACACCCCCTTCTGATGGGAAGAAATTAAAACAACCTAACTTCTAAGTGATGCCCACCTTCCCTTACCTGCAGTAGAAGTGTAGGGTGGTGGTGGGTAAAATAGGGATGGGGCATCACCCAGCTGAGGACTGGCTGCTGTTCCTGAGCACTCAAAATTAGATGAAGAAACGATGAAACAGAAATAAAACATGTAATGATGAGAAGGATGGAACTGAGGGGGGAGGAGAGAGGCAGTACGGCAAGTTTGAGCCACTAATTGTTACGATATACAATGTGGTACGCATCTCTACAAGTTAGGATCTGGAGAGACGAGTAAGGAACTTAAACACACATTAAAATAACCCTTTTCAAGTGTTCATATCATGTCACATGATTCCTCATGCCCGGACAATTTTGTTGTACCCAGACCACGTGTAGGCACAAGCGAAAGGTTGGAGTTGTCTTACTTCAACACTCTTGATCATTTAGCACAGAGTTGGTACTTTTTGAAGCTGCTATATCTTATGAACGGTTACAGGTATCGACTTCCTATTTTCATCAACATAATTTCTCTATGTGCACTTGTATTTTGGTGTCTTGCACAAGCACAGTGCCGACGTTACGAGGTCCGATACCCCATGAGGTTCAAAACCGCCACAACTTCAGGTAGGAGCGTTTAAATCGCTTCAAATTAGGTGTATACATAGATGGGTCCTGTCGACGCGTTCTGTTCGTTAGTGATTCGTTAGGAGATACAGGTGTGCAAAGTTTATCACATTTCCCGCTCGATACGCGCCATAATTGTTCCACATCACAAATAAATATAAAAGCGCGTTCACCGTTAAAAAGATATAGCAATCAGTTTTTACATAAATCCACAATGATCAAAATTTCATAGAACGTTCCATAAAGTCAATATGCATGCAAGCAAGGACTTACTATGATATTAATATCCATTAAAAGCAACTCTTGCTGGTCTATTTCATCAACAGACGAGCTCAGACTCATAGAGCGTGGACGTTTATAGCGGTGGCTACTTAGTGGCATGGGTTGCTTCATCATGGGAAGGGCAAACTGTGAAACCTAGTTGCAAACATCGCAGCAGCACAACATCATGTGAATGTAATTTATATCTATTAACACCCGCCGAGCACCTGCTTGTGCTCTTTCTGTTTGGTTTACGTCCTTCTTGTTCTGTATGTGGATTACAGCCGAAGCCATTCAATTGCACACTCTTGATTAGTTACTAGAGGGTGACCATAGATAATATATATGTTATCTCTTAACACCCCGTGATATGGCATAGAGTTTGTAAGCATCGTGATTCTAACTATCGCCAAAGGGATTGCAAGATTTTTTTCGATATAACAAACCTACGCTACAGCAAGAATCATCGCTTATAATCAAGTCGATGGGGAAAAAAAAAAAAAACGAGTATCAACCTTACATCAAAGTTTCATACCTTAGCGTTGACCGGCTGCACAGAGATTGATACGACCACCACCCAATGGCGTCAAATCATTGCACGGCAGGATGGGCTAAAAGTGGTGATGGTTGTCTTTTCATGCATGACGCGCGTACCTTGAAGTTAATTCACTGTGATTTTCAAACAAGCTAGCCGGCCGGCCTGCTGCACTAAAATATAACTGGCTCAGTTTAACAGTCGTAACTATGAGACTTGTCTAATTGTCTTTGTGATGATGATCTATGTACGGACCATTTATTGCCGTGTTGCCTTCCGCCGCTGAGAGTATAGTCGTTTTAGATTAGGATGCTTGCGCATTTGCAATTTTCATCACAACGTAAAGGATGAGTGGAGAGAGCAATGAGGAGGAAAGGAGAGATCAAATCACGCCGTGGTATGGCCGGCAGGGGCGGATTTAGGGGGGGGGTCCAGGGGGTCCGGACCCCCCCCTTTCCTATATGAAGAATGACGTAATACATACTGCAATCTATGCAGCGTTCTGCATGTTACCGTCAAGATTGCACATCGTTCTAGCCAAGCGGGGTCTATATCAATCTAATACATGTGTATTAACGAAATATTCAATCGCGCGATCGATCGAATGGTGTGAGCAGGAATTGAGGTAAGCGATCAAAAGACGTGAATGGGATGGATCTCAGATTCTTTTCCTCAAAAAACAGATAGCTATAGAGCTAAATAAACTAAAAGTACTAATACCATAGTAAAACATGCATGAGTCGTTTATAGACCGACATGTAGCTGGTGCTTGGCCACGTCCACGCTTCGGTCACAAATTCACAAAAGCTTTGCGTCACGAATTTAATTGCTGAGCAGTAGGAACTATATAGCATTGTGAAGAATGAAGAGTTTTCTCGTCGCTATCCATGCAGGCTCCAGTAATCCAGATACGCATGACTGATGTACATGTATATGCATGTATTGATATCACTGTCAATTTCATGCTAAATAAATGCAAAAGCAAAAAAGCGGCTGGGGCGAAGCTCCAGACCCCCTTTGCTGTCACGGGAGGGGGCACTCCCCCTCCCGTACCCTCCCCCAGTTGTGAATATATTTATCAGACCCCCCCCTTTCCCAAATTCCTGGATCCGCCCCTGCAGTATGCATAGGAGCAACTGTAGAAGCTAGAAGACCTAACATGTAGCTAGACGCAGCGTCGCTTTGAGAGTGCGTTACCAAAAGGTTCAACCACATGTGTGCACAGTTCGGCTGGGATGTCCTATAGCCCCACCCCTTTGACTCTATCCTGCATGCCATGGTACCAGAGCTACGGACAGGACTCAATACGCTCTCACCTGTGTTACTGTCAATGTTTAGCTGTTCAAACTCATCGCTCAGTGGCGGGGCTGAGGGAATCGCACTCATCTTGGATGGGCGTGGCAGATCGCTTTATGAACGGTGTAATCGAAATTACGTACAAGTAGTAGAGACCATAACCTCGTTCTCAGTCTAGATGACGCACTTATTTAAAGCGCACTAGCAGTTTAAAAAAGCTAATACATAATTACACAACCAAAAGTTATCACGTCGGTACAGGCCCGTAAATGATGTCATTTTGGTACATTATTGTAATACAACGTGGTACGGGGTCGAGAGAGATGACATATCGGTACAATGCAGTTTGTACAGTCAGGTACAGGATGTAACTACAGTCTGGTATTACTTGTTTACATCCTGTACCATTATACGATTACATATTGCTCCCATCTGTTGACAGTTGTGGACCAACCTGTACGGCACGTGACGTTGTATTAGTATTGGTACTACCTGGTGGGGTATGTAGGGACCGCCCGACTAGTACTTACATGTACGCGTGATAACTAGGCACTTTACAGAGTTAACAAATATTAATTGGAAAGAATTGGTTGCAATACACTATAATCATGCAGCGATGTGAAGCACTGAGAGTTAGTAAGTTATTGACTGGTTTCGTCATCACGGCTCGTAATGTTGTTGCTGGTGCTGCACTTGCTGGTGGTTGTGCTGCGTCACGGTAGTTAAATTCGCTATCGTGACGTGCTATGTCTTCGAGTTCGTCGTCCGTTGGTTCCCCCTTAAAAACGTCATCGAGCCATTTGTTGAATTCAGTGTAGGTGTTATGTTTAGCTTTGGAATAGCCTACAGTCCTAACAAAAACACGCTGAAATAAAATAAAGGCGTTATTAACATCATATGCATATATTATTAGTGTTATCTTACCAAAACAGCAAGGTTTTTGATATAAATATCAAGAAATTCCAGCTGACTTGGCACGCCGTCATATACCTCTGTGCAAAGTCTTTGTTTGAAGTGCAGGAAAGGCGTCACAAGGATTCACACCAAACAGCTGAAAAAAGAAAGCATTATCCAGAAGGACCCCCGACCACACACACATACACACATGTAAACTTAGTATGTAAACTAAGCAGGGCTGTACATACCCTTCGTCGTTCCTCTGAACGTATGTCTGTAAGCTTCCTCTTTGCAAACTTCATGCCCTTCTGAAGTTTCTGTGCATGAAGGGCATCACCACCTAGCACTTTTCCTAAAACCTCCTGCAAGGGATGATACAAGATATGTATATACAATCAAGTGTCTAAGAATTGCC
>JABACO010000013.1:7228663-7244123 GCA_013339895.1 Ephydatia muelleri
ACTCACATTAACATGTATTTTCTTCCATACATAGAGTCATGCATACCGTCCAAAGTGGTCATGCTGTGCTCACCTATAAACCTGCTGCGCTTGCATGTGGGGTACGGTAGGACCAGTGATACTTCCTGTGGGATCCGACACACTTGTTCCACTTTGCTCCATGAAGTGCATATCCTTTGTGGCAATAGTAGCTGAGAATGTGGCCATTCAATTTCACTCCACCATACTTGGGAAGGTGTGGCTTGCCACATTTACTTTTCAGGGGTTTGTTGGTGCAGCTATTACCAGCACTTGGTGCTCACCCTGCTTGTCTTTACCTCCGTCCGTTGCTCCACTAATGGTGTCAGTTGAAGTGTCCACCCCAGTACTTCCACCAGCGGGATCATCAAACTCCACATCTGCAGATCTTCGTTTCATACCCTCTTCCTCCTGATCTTCCACCTCATCATCATCATCATCATCATCACCACCATCATCACCACCATCACCACCACCATCATCATCATCATTGTCTTCATCATTGTAATCTTCATCATTGTCATCTTCATCGTCATACAGTGGTTCATCTTGCTGGGTGCTATCCACATCTTCATTGAAGTTCTCTCTGGAAGCTTCTGGAGCACAGTGAACCAAACCGACCATCAGAGCGACCAAAAGGGCACAAAGACATCCAGCTCTCATTTCTTAAGCAATGTATTTGTGCAGCTGATAGAGATGCTGGATTGTGTTTCCTTATATATTGTACATTGGGACACTAAGTGCGCAAGTCCACATGCGTGTTTTGTCTTCACTGTCTATAACTGTGGGAATGGTCCAGTTCTAATTTTGTCTTTCAACCTGTGCTGTTTGCATGCAAGCTTGCAAAAGGAGAAAGAAAAGGAGTAGGTGGTGAACTTTACGTGTTAGGATCCGTTGAGATGGGTCATTCAAAACAACCTCCTTGCAATCTATAATCTTTAGAAGAGCTAGCGGATAGTATAAGGTTTAAAATACTTTTTTTTTTAATGCGGACAAGTGTTGTTCAACTCCATCTTGAGTTCAGCTAATAGGGAGGTCTGCATGCGCCCTTGATCGATTCCTACGTTGTCTTTTTTTAATTGTATTCTAGCTTGTCTGTTGCTATAGGTAAACAATTAAAATTCCGCAGATGGTTTGCTATAAATAGACTTGCGCTCAAAAGACAGCCAGCTGTAAGCAAGGATACTATTATTTTTTAAATAAAATCCACATAAAAAAAAAAGACAGATACTAGTTTTCCTTGCACTGTTCCTAAATTAAGCGTCCTAGCTACTTACATCTGATGTCTGTGAAAGTGTCTACACCAGACGCAATAAACAGGTTTCCATATGCGAGGAAATAAAGTTTAATATTAATATTGACTACAATGGACAGGATATGGGTTGGATGTTTGCGGCGGGATCGCTTGAGTATGTGCTGGAAATCAAGGATGGGCTATGGAGTGCGAATGACATGCGAGACAGATTTAATTGGTTGCAATCAGATCAGTCAACCACGTGATTTAATCTCTCTTATTCGCATCCTCTCAGTGATGCATTAACAGCTATGTGATTACTATAGTCATAGATAGTGTAGTCAAGTGGTCTACGATGTTTCCAAAACTGAATTTGATCAGTTGGATTCCAGATACTGTACAAACATTGAGTTGACAACTAACCTACAAGAAACGAAGTGGAGGATTAAATTCATACACGTATGTAGTGTTTGATGATCCAAATAGTTCAAATCAATATTAATAGACCAAGCATTTAAGGACCGACCTGGCAGGTTGACCTTGCAGGAGGGCTGGTCTTCGGCAAGCCCTGTTGATACAAGAAAGCCAAAGATCTTGCTGACAGCTTCAACATTCAAAATGGCAGCGAGTATCCATCAATGCACGCCTTTGCGAGTGGGTCCACACGGAGGGTCGCCGATGGTTTGTTGACCCTCCAACGAGTGCGATAACGACAGCAAGTGTCTTAACAGACCCGGTGATTTTATCTCTCAAAGGCAACTATGGGAGTACAGACCTATCCCTGGTTGGTATATGGGCTGTTTGTTTCTTGAGCCATCAGTGCACCGATGTGTGTCGGTCACTTGGAATCGTCCATAAACGGCCCCGACATGCATGTCTCAAATAGATTGGTTCATGAACAGCCGACTTTGGGCAGTCTTGTCCAAATGGCCACGACCTACTTTTCCTAAGGAGAAGTTTGATGAAAGTCTACCTCCTCAGATGAAACAAAGCCATTCGGGACGTGCTGATGAAGACTTTCCGACCACACTACCTGCGTTAACTGCACAGTGCATTTTTCGTGTCGTATGTGTCGGTATTGTCGTACACCCACAAATTTATCTTGACTGTGTAACACTTTTGTATGCATTTTTTTGCCGACCTAAAATACATTTGTATCCCTTGCAGCAGTGCTGTTTGCGCATGTTTGACCACTGATTCGTAGTGCTTTAATGTTTAAAACACAAAACTGAGATGAATACAAAAAAGACACATGGGTTTGGCAACCTTCACATCACACAATCGAGACATCAGTCTCCCTGGCCTTAGTCGTTCTTGAAAACTCTGCAAGACAATGGTACACATCATCCAGGCATGAAAATAGATCAAACATGTGTAGCACAGATTACCACAACTAAATTACTCAAATGTCAAATCTGAAACATGCACACACACAACACACACACAACACACACACACACACACACACACACTACTTACGCTTGGTCTGTATGTCAGAGGACCAGTCTACGTATAGTCCAAATATATACTCCAAGTCCTATCATCCAAAAGACATACAGCTGCATAGCACATGTGGCCATGGTGATGGGGGGGTTTCCCCCACCTTCTCTGTCACATTCTTGGCCAGGTTTTTGACCTACAGCCTCATAGATAGCTCTTCTGGTGTATAGCCTTTGAACACACTCATCTTCTCTAGCTCAGGAATACCAGGGGGTCCGGCCTGACAGGTCAGGCCAGATCTCCGGCCTGACAGGTCAGGCCAGATCTCCGGCCTGGCAGGCCAGCTGGCCTTTGGCAGCCCTGGGTCAACTTCATTGCAATCTATAATCTAAGAGCCACCGGATAGTGTATGGTTTTAAATACTTTTTTTAATGGCGGAACAAGTGTTGTTCAACTCCATTTTGAGTTCAGCTACTAGGGAGTTCTGCATGCGCCCTTGGATAATTCAGACGTTCCCTTTTTTCAAATTGCATTCTTTTTATCCAAGCTTGTCTGTTTCACAGGCAAACAATTAAAATTCCACAGCTAGTTATAAGGTTAGCTATAAATAAACTTGCGATCAAAAAAGGATACAATATTTAAAAAAATCCAAATCAAAAAATTAATATAAAAGATAGATACTAGTTCACCTTGCACTGTTCTTAAATTCAGCGTCCTAGCTATTTACATCTGATGTCTGTGAAAGTGTCTCACACAGACGCAATAAACATGTGCGTGCGAGTAAATAAAGTTCAATAAACCTTTAATCAAATATTGACTACAATGGACAGGATATGGGTTGGATGTTTTGCGGCGGGATCGCTTGAGTATGCGCTGGAAATCAAGGATGGGCTATGAGTGCGCATGACGTGATAAGGACGAGGAACAGGCTTAATTGGTTGCAGATCAGTCAACCACGTGATTTAATCTCTCTTATTCGCATCCTCTCAGTGATGCATTAACGGCTATGTCATTACCATAGTCATATAGATAGTGTAGTCAAGTGTGGTCTACGATGATTCCAAAACTGGATTTGATCAGTTGGATTCTAGATACTGTACAAACATTGAACCTACAAGAAACGAAGTGGAGGATTGTATTCATACATGTAGTGTTTGATGATCCAATTAAATAATTCAAATTAATATTAATAGTCAGTGAATGAGTCGTACCATAGATAGTATAGTATAGTATACCTATGAATCTCATTATATTCTTACTATACTATCTATGGTCGTACAGGCCAAGTATTTAAAAGCTGGCAGGTTGACCTGGCAGGAGGGCTGGCCTTCGCCAGCCTGTTAACTTGATATACCCTCTATCCGTTCTAGCAAGGAATAGTGTAAGTTGTCTTTATCCTTTATGAATGTAGTGTAGTGATTGGTTTAAAGTTAAAGGAAAATCCAACGGGTAAGTCCCCGGGCTCATTAAAAACGGAAGTGACGAGACATTTTATTATGAAGATATGGCGCAAGTTTGCTCGTGCCCCTTGCACGCACGGGCGAGTATTTAACGGGTCAACTGGCCTGTCTTGCTAGCGGCATCGAAGTTGCTTTCTGATCTGCTTTTTATTTTCGACTACAAGCGCAGGTTTGCAATTTTGTAGTATATAATTTTTGCGAATCCTCAGATAGTAATAACAAATAGCCTTCCTGAACCAGATCAGATACCAGGTAGAATGGAATAACAAATAGCCTTCCCTGAACCAGATCAGATACCAGGTAGAAGGGGCGACACTAAACCCAACTGGGACTTCGCCCATTTAGCTACGTATTTTGCGTCCGAATCATTCGCAGAAGGAGCATGGACACCGCCAGAAAAGCGGGGACAGAAAGCTGTTGTTAAAGATACCTATGAATCTCATTATATTCTTGATAAATGGGCACTTGGTGTTGTAGTAACCATCAGCGACCCTCCCGTGTGGACCCAACTCCAGTGGGCAAATGCCGACATTGATGGATACTCGCTAAAGCACCGCGGTTTAACCCCATCCGCATGTTCTTCTGGAAGTCCCCTTCTAGGAAATCTTCAACCATAACCCATTCACCCAACTTGGGTCCTCGCTAGTGCTGTCTGAGGTAACTATTACCGGTTGAAGTATCGCAGTCTACCATACAAATCGGCGGGAAGTATGTGCCACTTTGATGCTGAAGCTTGCAGCAAGATCTTTGGCCTTCTTGTATGTACTGAGGGCTGTTTCTCCCAGTCACCCTGAGCCCCAAGAGCACGTGTCTTTATAGTACAAATATTATCTACATGTACAATACTGGTACACAAAGAGGGCAGCTGTATGCACCTGACTGAAGCAACCTTTCAGCCTCTATTCTGCTCGTAATTAAATCTGGATTGCTTTCTGGTCATCTTGGACAACTGTGTCATCATTTGTAGTCGCGACATGTGATTGGAATTCCTTGCTAACAGGTCAAAGAGGCATCAAAAATAGCTGCATAGCACATGTGACCATGGCAGTACTTTTTATTTGAAATCTGCCCTTTTCATCTCCATTTCCTCACAGCTCAGCAAACCTTTAGTCCCTCAGGCCTCCAGATCAATGCAGCCTACCCTTATGGCTACCAGCTACAGTGTAAAGGTGACCCCAAATCCATCCTAGTCGATGGGTAGCTTCTCGCAGAGCAGTATCTCAGTGTCCTTCACTTCGTGACACACTCATCTCTTGTGTACTATGGCACACTCATCTCTGCTTGGCTCAATTACCCTTGTCCCTTTAAAATGTCCTCTGTGTACAGGTGGGTGATCGACCTTCCTGTGCCCCCCTTTTTTACCCTTCCATTTGAAGTTGACCCCACCCCCCCCACACCACCTGACTGTACTGACTGTTAGTCATTTGTGTGACTTTATGCTAACTTGTACTTGCTGGTGTCATTAGAAGTAGTGAAATCAACGTGCAGTAACAGTGCATGGTGCCAAGTTTTATTATTGGTTATTAGTACTATCGTACCTTTTTATACTTATTTTATTTTAATAAACGGCCAGACATTTTGGGCCACTTCTTTATGTGATCCTTGTAGTTATTCAAGTTGGCTCGTGATTTTTTTGCAACTTTAATTTCATCATGTCCCGCAACAGGATCAATTTGGCACAAAATCAAAATCAGTTAAGGTTATGCTCTTTTCTGTGTGTACAGTATTTTTATTTGTAACGTAACGTTTTATTGGCATAAATTCCCGTTTTCCAGGCATGGCCAGTGTAGATGAATGAAGTTGATCAGTGTCTGTGTGGGAAAGGTCGTACTCATATTACATGGTATTTTTCTTCCATGCATGCTGAATCCCATATAGTCATGCATACCGTCCAAATGTGCTCATGCTGTGCTCACCTATAAAACCTGCTGGCGCTTGCATGTGTGGGGTACGGTAGGACCAGTGATACTTCCTGTGGGATCCGACACACTATTCACTTTACTCCATGAAGTGCATATCCTTTGTGGCAATAGTTAGCTAAGAATGTGGCCATTCAATTTCACACACCACCATACTTGGGAAGGTGTGGCTTGCCACATTACTTTTCCAGGGGTTTGTTGGTGCAGCTATTACCAGCACTTGGTGCTACCACTCTGACTGGTCTATTAACCTCCTTCCGTTGCTCCACTGATGGTGGTCAGTTGAAGTGTCCACCCAGTACTTCCACCAGCTGGATCATCAAACTCCACATCTGCAGATCTTCGTTTCATACCCTCTTCCTCCTGATCTTTCCACCTCTTCATAATCATAATCAATCACCACCATCATCATCATCATCATTGTCTTCATCATTGTCATCTTCATCGTCATACTGTGGTTCATCTTGCTGGGTGCTATCCTCATATTCATTGAAGTTCTCCTCTGGAAAAGCTTCTGGAGCACAAGTGAACCAAACCGACCATCAGAGCGGCAAAAGGACACAAAGACATCCAGCTCTCATTTCTTAAGCAATGTATTTGTGCAGCTGATAGAGATGCTGGATTGTGTTTCCTTATATATTGTACATTGGGACACTAAGTGCGCAAGTCCACATGTGTGTTTTGTCTTCACTGTCTATAACTATGGGAATGGTTCAGTTCTAATTCTGTCTTTCAACCTGTGCTGTTTGCATACTTTTTTTTATTAATGCGGACAAGTGTCATTCAACTCCATCTTGAGTTCAGCTAATTGCGAGTTCTGCATGCGCCTATGATCGATTCCTACGTTGTTTTTAATTGTATTTCTTTTTAATCCCAAGCTTGTCTGTTGCTATATGGCAAACAATTAAAATTCCGCAGATGGTTAGCTATAATAGACTTGCGCTCAAAGACAAGCCAGCATTAAGCAAGGACACAATAAAAAAAATTAAAAAAAATCCACATCAAAAAAATAACAAAAAGATAGATACTAGTTCTCCTTGCACTGTTCCTAAATTCAGCGTCCTAGCTACTTACATAGCTGATGTCTGTGAAAGTGTCTACACACAGACGCAATAAACAGGTTTCCATATGCGAGGAAATAAAGTTTTAAATTAATATTGACTACAATGGACAGGATATGGGTTGGATGTTTGCGGCGGGATCGCTTGTGTATGTGCTGGAAATCAAGGATGGGCTATGGTGTGCGAAATGACCATGCGAGCACGGCTAATATGGTTGCATCAATATCAGTCAACCTCGTGATTTAATCTCATCCCTGTGGTTCCTCTCAGTGATGCATTAACAGCATGTGATTACCATAGTCGTAGATAGTGTAGTCAAATGGTCTACGTATGTTTCCAAAACTGGATTTGATCAGTTGGATTCCTAGATACTGTGCAAACATTGAGTTGACAACTAACCTACAAGAAACGAAGTGGAGGATTAAATTCATACACGGTGTGTTGATCCCAAATAGTTCAAATCAATCGTGACAGGCCAAGCATTTAAGACCGACCTGGCAGGTGACCTAGCAGGAGGGCTGGTCTTCGGCAGCCCTATTAATATATAAGTGGACATGAATACCCTCTATCAGTGATAATAAATAGCCAGATCAGATACCGTTAGAATGGGCGACGCTAAACTTCCGCGTTTCTCACCAAGTGTAGCTACGTCTTTTGCGTCTAAAATCATTCGCAAGAAGGAGCATCACGACGTACCTACAAGGCGATGAGATGAGAAGAAACTGGTTGTCAAAGACTATAAAGACAATGCTCGTTGGTATGGGGCTGTTTTTCTTGAGCTATCAGTGCACCGATGTGTGTCGGTCACTTGGAATCGTCGATAAACGACCCGACATGTCTCAAATATATGTTTCATGAACAGCGAGTTTGGGCGCCTTGTCCAAATGGCCACGACCTACTTTCCTAAGGAGAAGTTTGAAAGTCTACCTCCTCAGATGAAACAGCCATTCGGGACGTGGCTGATGAAGACTTTCCGACCACACAACATGTCTTAACTGCACAGTGCATTGTCGTGTCGTATGTGTCGGTATTGTCGTACACCCCAACATTTGTTCTTGATGTTGTAACACTTTTGTATGCATTTTTGCCTACCTAGAATACATTTGTATCCCTTGCAGCAATGCTGTTTGCGCATGTTGACCATTGATTCATAGTGCTTTAAAAACACAAAAGATGAATTAAAACAATACACATGGTTTGGCAACCTTCACATCACACAATCGAGACATCAGTCTCCCTGGCCTTAGTCGTTCTTGAAAACTCTGCAAGACAATCGTACACAATCCAGGCATGAAAATTGATGAAACATCTATAGCACAGATTACCACAACTAATGGCTTTCCCCAAAGCCCGTAGCCATTCACATCTTCTCTGGCCTGACACGCCTCCTGTTCACTGGGCAACCCAATGAAGGCTTGACCCTTTAACCTTCCAGATTGCATTACTCAAATGTCAAATCTGAAACATACACACACCACACACACACATATAATTATATATATATCCATCTCTATGTATTATGGAGGACCAGTCTACGTATCGTCCAAATATATACTCCAAGTCCTATCATCCAAAAGACAGACAGCTGCACATGTGGCCGTCGTGATTGGGGGGGTTCCCCTACCTTCTCTGTCACATTCTTGGCCAGGTTTTTGACATACAGCCTCATAGATGGCTCTTCTGGTGTGAAGCCTTTGAACACACTCATCTTCCAGCTCTGGAATAGAAGAATTAATGCAACACCAAGTGCCCATCTATCAAGAAATATAATGAGTTCATTGGTATTCAAATATTATCTGCAATACTGGTACACAAAGAGGGCAGTTGTATGTACCTGACTGAGGCAACCTTCCAGCATCTAATTCTGCTTGTGATATAAATCTGGATGCTTTCTTGTCATCTTGGACAACTGTGTCATCATTTGTAGTCACGACATATGATTGAAATTCCTTGCTAACAGGTCAAAAGGCATCAAAAATAGCTGCATAGCACATGTGACCATGGGATTAGGTTTTCATTTGCAGAAATCTGCCCTTTTCATCTCCATTCCTCACAGCTTAGCAAACCTTAGTCCCTCAGGCCTCCAGATCAATGCAGCCTACCTTATTTAAATAAACAGCCAGGCATTTTGGGGACACTTTTTATGTGACCCTATAGGTATTCGAGTTGGCTCATGATTTTTTTGCAACTTTAATTTCATCATGTCTTGCAACAGGATCACTTTGGCACAAAATCAAAAATCTGTTAAGAAGGTTATGCGCTTTTCTGTGCGTACAGTATTTTATTTGTACGTAACGTTTATCACAATAAATTCCCGTTTTCCAGACATGGCCAGTGTAGATGAATGAAGTTGATCAGTGTCTGTGTGGGAAAGGTTGTACTCATATTACATGTATGTTTCTTCCATGCATGCTGAATCCACATATAGTCATGCATGCCGTCCAAATGTGCTCATGCTGTGCTCACCTGTAAAACCTGCTGCGCTTGCATTGTGGGGTACGGTAGGACCAGTGATACTTCCTGTGGGATGCGACACACTTGTTCCACTTGCTCCATGAAGTGCATATCCTTTGTGGCAATAGTAGCTGAGAATGTGGCCATTCAATTTCACTCCACCATACTTGGGAAGGTGTGGCTTGCCACATTTACTTTTCAGGGGTTTGTTGGTGCAGCTATTACCAGCACTTGGTGCTCCACCCTGCTTGTCTTTACCTCCGTCCGTTACTCCACTCATGGTGTCAGTTGAAGTGCCCACCCCAGTACTTCCACCAGCTGGATCATCAAACTCCACATCTGCAGATCTTCGTTTCATACCCTCTTCCTCCTGATCTTCCACCTCATCACCACCATCATCACCACCATCTTCTTCATCATTGTCATCTTCATCGTCATACAGTGTTCATCTTGCTGGGTGCTATCCGCATATTCATTGAAGTTCTCTCTGGCAGCTTCTGGAGCACAGTGGACCAAACCAACCATCAGAGCAGCCAAAAGGACACAAAGACATCCAGCTCTCATTTCTCAAGCAATGTATTTGTGCAGCTGAAAGAGATGCTGGATGGTTTGGATTGTGCTTCCTTATATACTGATGGTAAGGGTGTAGTTTGGGACACTAAGTGGGCAAGTCCACTTGTGTGTTTTGTCTTCACAATCTACTTTATATGAATGTATTTGGACTGGATGTGAATGGTTCAGTTATGATTTTGTCTTTCAAACTGTGCTGTTTGCATGCAGCTTCAGATTGAGAAAAGAAAGGAGTAGGATGGTTAGATTACGTGTGGGGATCCGTTGAGATGGGTCAACTTCAAAATACCTTTTTTAATGCGGACAAGTGTTGTTCAACTCAATCTTGAGTTCAGCTAATAGGGAGTTCTGCATGCGCCCTTGATCGATTCCTACATTATCTTTTTTTTTATATTGTATTCTTTTTATCCCAAGCTTGTCTGTTTCACAGGCAAGCAATTAAAATTCCGTATGCTCAAAAGACAGCAACAAGGATACAATTTGAAAATTAAAATCCACATCAAAAAAAATAACATAAAAGGATAGATACTAGTTCTCCTTGCGCTGTTCTTAAATTCAACGTCCTAGCTACTTACATCTGATGTGACTACACACAGACGCAATAAACAGGGTTTCCATATGCGAGGAAAAAAAGTTCAATTAACCTTTAATCAATATTGACTACAATGGACAGGATATAGGTTGAGTGTTTGCCGGCGGGATCGCTTGAGTATGCGCTGGAAATCAAGGATGGGCTACGGAGCGCGTATTGACATGAATGGAGACGAGGGGGCAGGCTTGGTTGCATTCAGGTCAGTCAACCACGTGATTTAATCACTCTTATTCCCAATTCCTGTTCCTCTCTCAGTGATGGCATTAACCAGGAAATGGCTACTTGATTACCACAGATAGGTGTGGTCTACGATGTTTCCATTTGATCAGTTGGATCCTATACCTACAAGAAACGAAGGGGATGATTAAATCCATACATGTAGTGTAATGATAATAATATGCACATGGCATACGAATAACTCGGCATACCAGTGGAGAAATGAGCGGTCACTAAAGTTGTAAAAGTTACTTTTTTTTTTTTGGTTTTTTAGATTCCATCACATGATTTCTGTTGTGCATATTTCGAAAGACATAATATTATTTATTTGTGAATTATCCGTGATCCATTTGTATGAAATATTCTAGAGTACAGGCTATTAATAATGTACATGTACAGCAAAAACCTATACTTGATAATTACTAACTATTCCATGATGATACTTCACTGCAGCAACGGAATCTTGATTCAATCCTCTGTCTTAGATTTTAAAAAGAAAATACCCCCTTTATATTGAAAGTTTTGGTTCCTGGAGGCAAAATAGTGCTTTCCGTAGACAAGTACGTTTTCTGACCTAATTACAGTATTCCACCAGCTATAAATGTTGGATTTTTCACTTGCGGCAACTACCGTTATACACCAGTGTATTTTACTGTGGTGGAAACATATTATTTACGTTAAACCTGTCGGTTCCTGGAGGATTTATATTATAATGGTCATTGGATGCCATATGTGGCTCTATTCTTGTAACACCCTTGCTCTTTCCCCCGGCCCCATTTGGAAAAATTAATAAACATCACGTTGACGTTAATTTCATTATTTGACACAAATAACAATAACAGCTCACTTATAATTTCTGCAAGATATTTAAACTAACACCTCAAGTCACTTTTTTTTTCATATACAAGGTCAGTTACTATAGTACTGTGTGCGTACCGACGTTTATGCATGTATGCCTATACATGTAAGAAGGCTTGTACATGCATACTTACTACCCACCACCAGTATTGCATACTGATATGCGTGCGTTGACATACAAATACACTTGCCGCAAGTGTATTTGTATGTCAACGCACGCATCAGTATGCGCTTGTCTACATGTGAGTGTGTGTATATGCGTGTGGCACACTCATATACACACACTCACATGTAGACAAGCGCAAGCTTTCAATCCGCCCTTTGTGACACGCAACATACACACGCATGCACACGCGCATACATGCATACCACGCACCCACACATTGACAAGGCTTTTGGAGAAGGGCGGTCCGGATATGGGAAGGCATGGTATTGGTATTAGACCTAATGCCTGGAAACCACGGGGTACACTGGCATGCATACGTTGGGGCATACGATTAGAGTGTGCGAGGGGGGAGAGGCCGGGGGAGGGAGACAAAGTTGTAGGCATGCAGCTACATGTATACATAAATAGAGCCATGTGCATGTGTGTGTGGTAGAGATATGCAGATCTTATACTCGTAGGCTTTTCTAAGAGTGCCTGCGACCTTTTGCTGAGCTCAGTTGCTTTCCAATTACCACTGGGGTTTTAGATCAATGCAATTATGAATGTGGTCTCTGGGTGTCTACTGTTTGATTGGCAGTGTGAAAAAAAAAAATCATTGGTGAGCTTCAAGGACAAAAGTAGAGGTGGTTAGTTAATCTTCCCCCTTGTCCTGTAAAACAGGGTCGGTTACTTGCTATGCACAATCATCTGTGTAACTTGTTTGTGGAGTTCTGCCAATCATGCCCACCTTGAGGGTAGAGGGTAGATTCGGGCAGCGGTCTACACCTGACCTAAGCCATGGGTTGTGGGTATGATGGACCATGCTAGAAGATAGTAAGAAAAAAACATTTCATCTCACACATTACATAACTAAAATTGGAATAACTTACAAGGATTTCTCTGTAGCCACATGTTTTGGTTGTAGATCTGATGGACCTTGTTAGAAGAATGATCCACCATTGTAATATACAAGAGAATAACACGAAATTATAAACATGTATGAATAATAACTACCAATATTAATATAAAATCAAAAGAAAAAGAACAAAGAAAAAAAAAAAAAAACAAAAGTCACTCCTGCATGTATGGAAGTCCTGCTCCGTCTTCTACTCCCATCCTTCTCCTCTCTCCATTTCACACCGACTCCCACGAATGCACAAATTTGTAGCACGAAGGATAGCAAACATCAGCCTTGCCTGCACATAACCCATCACTTCACTGTTTGATTTATGCCAAGTTGCAGCAATTTTTTCTGATAGGAGGCGCAGAAGCCTTTCCTTCAACACCCAGTGCCCCAGCTGCAGTCACAACAAAAGGTGTAAACGAAGCATGTACACATTCAGCTGCTTGTGAGTATTTTCTGTTTCTTAAAGTGCCTCGATAGAAGAAGCACCGCATTTAAATCCCGTTGTACATAGGAGCGGGCATCTGAGTCTACTACTCTTAACATCGAAAAAAAGTAGTAGTTTGAGACTGCCACCACCACTAACAGAAAGGTCAGCACTAATGCTGGAACATTATTCTGGACATTCGGTTCTCTTATCACGGTTCTCTAAAAACTTCTTTATAGGCTATTGAAGCCAAGTCACCAAGGGCATCCCTTATCTCATTATGCCTTTGAATAACTAAAACCTCCCTTTCTACAGTCAAGGGCAATGTCCAGTGGTGAATTGGCAACCACAACCATCACACAATGCTGGCAATCGTAGTAATGTCTGTGATAACGGTAGTGCCAAAGAGTCTCGAAAATTTAGTGGCAGACAGATCAAAATGATGATGTGCCAATGGTATCACTGTCAGCCATGCTGAGGTCTTTCCATCAATTCCTCGTTGTATTGCTCTTTTCTTTGTGTTGTCAAAAGTTGGTAAAATTGACTCCAGAAGATTGAGGTTGGGATATTGCTAGAAGAAAGTAAGAAAAAAAACATTTCATCACACACATCACATAACTAAAATTGTGATGATTGGAAAAACTTACAATGATTTTTCAATAGCCACATTTTTTGGTTGTAGATCTGATGGACCATTGCTAGAAGATAGTAAGAAAAAAATATTTCATCAGACACTCACATTACATAACTAAAATTATATTAAGTTACAATGATTTCTCGCTAGCCACATTTTTTGGCTGTAGATCTGATGGACAATGCTAGGAAAGTACTTGCATGGTTGTGGACTGTACTGAGAAGTCATGCATGTATGTCTTATTATCATTCACAGTCAAGACAAAAATAAGTTTACATCACCTTGGCATTTCCATCAGCTTGAATGGATTATGAGGCTTTTTCTGGTAGCTACCTAGCCGAGACTAGGGAGGAAGGTGGACTGTGGTACCTGAACACACCTCAGGATTACAGGGAAGACATGGGGTCCACCAACAATGGAGAGGACTCACCTTCCCCACTCTAAACTCACAGGGGGCTGTGACATCAGCCAGTCCATAGTGTGCACAGCATTGGTGGGTGTGTGTGAGTGGTACATGAACATGCTCACACCACATGGTTCCCTCACACACTGCTGGAGCAGTCTCATTATGTAATGATGTCATTACAATATGGCTTCCTATATGTTTAGCACACACACAGATTTTAGTAACATATAAATACAGACTACACATTACACTCCTCTCCACCTTGCTGCCTTGGGAGAGTTGCTGTCTGCAGTGTGCACACTGATGATTGAGGAATTCAAGTGTGACACTACTGCTGCTTCTCTCCACGGCCTCCTTCCCCTTTTCCTTCCCTCCTCCTCCACCTTCACCTCCCCTCCTCCTCCCCTCCTCCTCCCCCCCTCCTCCTCCTCCTCCTCCTCCCCTCCTCCTCCCCTCCTCCTCCCCTCCTCCCTCCTCCCTCCTCCTCCCTCCTCCTCCCCCCCTCCCCCTCCTCCTCCCCTCCCCTCCTCCTCCCCTCTTCCTCCCCTCCCCTCCTCTCTCCCCCCCTCTCCTTCCTCGAACCCTTCTTTCCAATCATATATGGAATGGACCAACTTAATAGATGACTAGTCGTACAAATGGAATGTATTGCAGGTGTGGCCAGGTGGTAGTTTGATTGAAACACTTGATATAATGGCATCAAAATCAATGTTCTGTAATAGACAAACATCTCTCAGTTATAACTCAAATTTTTAAAAAAAAAGAAAATACTGTAAATTTGTTTGAATTTCCCATTTAGGTCCCTGTGTGTATGGGGTGGAGTATTGTGTCATGGAGACCTTCTGGATTCCTGAGGGCATCCAGGGGACACCATGGAATGTACCCAGTCTTCCTCAAGCAGTGACGATAACCTCCTCCCCAAGTGACCTCACATCCCGAGACCTCATCTGCATTGCCACAAAGATCACATCTGGCATGGCCTTGCTAGCTGACAGAAAGGTATTGTGACACTATGATCATTGAAATATGAGACTACCTCTTTCCCCCTCCTCCTCCCCCTCCCCTCCCCTTCTCCCCTCCCTCCAACTTCCCCGTACGGTGCACTCCCCCGCTCCTTCTCCC
>JABACO010000013.1:7251889-7411870 GCA_013339895.1 Ephydatia muelleri
TCTTATGCATATACTTGACAACTAAAATAGATGTGTGGCTTTGTAAATATGATATGTCTATATTTTTGCAAGTGTAACATAGGTGGTGGGTATATGTGGGCAACCCTAGTTAACTCTAAAGAACGTCGATTTGTCATGGCTACGGTATACTCAGTTGGCGTATTGTTGCAAAAGGTTTCATTGGATGTTGGTAGAGTAGGCCTTGAATGACCATTATTGTGTTTGATGCACCTACTATTTTCTGTCTGACACGTGAACAAAAAATATGAATGCACAAACTTGCATTATGAAATAATCAGCTTAAACATCTCAGCAACTGAACTTTGTTACTAGCTCACAACACTCAGATATGATGTATGCTTTATATTGATTATTGAAGCTTTCTGTAGATTGTAAAGCCGGCCTTTGAAATCACTCAATTCATCCATATAGCATGACCCGAAACATGACAAGATGGCGTTCGCTCTGAGATAATGGGGTTAGAAATGTTTCAAGAGCTTTCCTGGCATACTGGACACTCACATGTTCAATTTGCTGTTGGAAGTTTCCACCACTGCTGACAGAGCACAGTTGCTTTCACCACATGCATCCTCCTGAGGGTTGGGTTTACACCTTGATACACCAGTCCATCAAGTTGCCATAAAGTGGTGGCTTGGTATGGACACACCCAGGGCTTCCAGTGTGCACTTTGCCCTAGATCCTCTTGGACATCATGCCATCATCACTTGTAAGCATGGGGGTGATGCTGTGGCGTGACACAACACCCTTCATGATGTTCTGGCTGAAACGTGCCATTGGGCCCATCTTGGTGTCCAGGTGGAAGCAGCAATGACCACATGGCTGACCATAGCCACACCTATCCTGCTGACCTTCTGATGACAAACTGGGCTGCAGGCAAGACTGCTGCTATTGATATCTCTGTAACCTCTCTGCTTAACACACATACCCTGATGGAAGCAGGAGTGTCTGCAGGATATGCAGCCCTAGCCACTGAAGGCAGAAAGCACAGGGCCAATGATGCCAAATATGGAGAACTTCGCTGGTTATGTGTTCCCCTAGTAGCAGAGACCTATGGTGCATGGGGAAATAAAGCTATTCAAGCCTTCTCTCAGCTGGCATCTCAGGCTTGCTACCCTTACATGCAGACCCAAGTCGGCTGCACTTTCAGAAATCTATGGAAGGCTCAACCTCCATCTAGTGAGGGCCAACGCTATTGCCATCCTCACCAGATGTACAATAGACTATGTTTATGTGTGTACTCCTGTAATATGTATTCCATTATTATTTTTATTTATTTATTTTGCAAGCAAGTAACATATATAGCAATAGTACTAAACATAGATTATACACAGCACCACAGCAGGTAATGCACGCTATTACTACTATGTAAATGAGCACACACAAAATACACAACGACTATGTCTGAACAGCTGATTGTCGACCTAAAGTTAAGCTGGGATGTCAGAGCCGACGCCATATGCTCGGGATAGCAGTGCCCTTGCATTTGCTCTGACAAGAACCAAGTTGAGCCTACCATACAGTGTTGAGGTGGCATGCGATTTGGAGCAATTTAGTCTAGCAGCCAGGCAGAGAGGCAAGGTGTGAAAGATGTAAGCGTGCTTCCGCTCCCCAGCAATCATAAGTTCTCAACAGCTAAAGGTATGCATGACCAACCTAGCTCTGAGCACTTAACATCATTGGAGGCATGCTTCCTTTGTTCGGAACCCAGACAGATGATCCTGCTACTTCATTGAGGATGCTTTGATTAAGTGGTGATGCAATAGTGTAGTGAGATCAAAAGCTGCAGGTTTCCCCAGATCCAATTTGGCACTAGAACATCAGCTGGCCAGGTGCGCCAATCATCATGTCAGGAGTTAGCTTCACCAGACACCTGCCTACATCAATGGCCCAACTCTTTAAGGAACTCAGTTGTCCTTTGTCCAAACACTCCAGTTGTCTCTATTGCCACTGGAGTGAAAAGTGGCATGAGTCCAAGGTGTTTAAATTTTCTGCATCTTCTTTTCTTCCGCCTGTTGAGCAACTGCTCCAACTTGCTTTGTAGCGATTTCAGAGTAAGATGGTGCAAAAGTATCTGGACACGTTGCATCCCACACTAGAAGTTGGCCACTCTTCCATAGGACTATTGACACACCATTGGAGAGAGGGGGAGTAACACAAAGTCTATCATGGTTGCAAACAAGCTAGAATGGATTGAGTTAAGGACATGTTCTAACAGTTGTAGTTGGTTCTCGACTGCTTGACTTGGCGAAATTGTACAGTACAGACAAACAAGTGGCTAGCTGAGATATGATAGATCTCCAAACACCAAAAACAACTCCACAGCAAGCGGTATGCAAGACCAGTTAATCTCAGCACAGATGCGGTCATGTCTTGTTTTGGCCTAGCTGCAGTAGTGCTCCATCAGTCACATCGCTACAAGCCAAATATGTGGACTGGTGTCACGCCAGCCACCACCTGCACCTCTGAGGGTGAAGATGCCCTCATGCCCTCTGAGGTACCCACGAAGCTGCAGTTCAGGAGGAGGCTGAGAGCAGGTGAGCTTTGCCAGCAGGTGAAGAGGTGTCTCCACCATGCAGAGTGCCTCAGAAGTTGGGATGAGGAAGGTGGGAGGAGAGGGTGGATGAGGGGAGGTGGGATGAGGGGAGTGGGATGAGGGAGGTGGGGATGAGGGAGGATGGGGGAGGAGGGAGGTGGGGAGGAGAGGAGGGGAGGGGGATGAGGGGAGGTGTGTATGAGGGAGGTGGGATGAGGGAGGTGGGATGAGGGAGGTGGGATGAGGGAGGTGGATGAGGAGGTGGGATGAGGGAGGTGGGATGAGGGAGGTGGGATGAGGGAGGTGGGATGAGGGAGGTGGGATGAGGAGGTGGATGAGGGAGTGGGAGGAGGGAGGTGGATGAGGGATGGTGGGATGAGGGAGGGGAGGGGGATGAGGGAGGTGGATGATGGGAGAGGGGGGGGGGTGGGATGAGGGACGGTGGGATGAGGGAAGTGGGATGAGGGAGGGGGGATGAGGGAAGGTGGGATGAGGGAGGTGGGATGAGGGAGGTGGGATGAGGGGAGGTGGGATGAGGAGGTGGGATGAGGGAGGTGGGATGAGGGGGTGTGGGATGAGGGAGGTGGGATGAGGGAGGTGGATGAGGGAGGGGGATGAGGGGAGTGGGATGAGGGAGTGGGATGAGGGAGGTGGGATGAGGGAGGTGGGATGAGGGAGGTGGGATGAGGGGAGGTTGGGATGGGGAGGGGTGGGGGGCGGGGGGGGGGTGGGATGAGGATGAGGGAGTGGGATGAGGGGAGGTGAGGATGAGGGAGGTGGGATGAGGGAGGGTGGGATGAGGGGAGGGTGGGTATGAGGGGAGGGGATGAGGTAGGTGGGGTGGGATGGGAGGTGGGATGAGGGGAGGTGGGATGAGGGAGGTGGGATGAGGGAGGTGGGATGAGGGAGGTGGGATGAGGGGAGTGGGATGAGGGGGAGGTGGGATGAGGGGAGGTGGGATGAGGGAGGTGGCGCTGAGGGAGGTGGAGTGAGGTAGGTGGGATGAGGGGAGGTGGGATGAGGGAGGTGGGATGAGGGAGGTGGAATGTGGGAGGTGGGATGAGGGAGGTTGGATTGAAGGAGGTGGGATGAGGAGGTGGGATTGAGGGAAGGTGGGATGAGGGAGGTGGGATGAAGGAGGTGAGATGAGGGAGGTGGATGAGGGAAGTGGGATGAGGGAGGTGAGATGAGGGAGGTGGGATGAGGAGGGATGGGGTGGGATGAGGGGAGGTGGGATGAGGGTTGTGGGATGAGGGAGGTGGGATGAGGGAGGTGGGATGAGGGAGGTGGGATGAGGGTAGTGGGATGAGGGAGGTGGGATGAGGGAGGTGGGATGAGGGGAGGTGGGATGAGGGAGGTGGGATGAGGGAGGTGGGATGAGGGGAGGTGGGATGAGGGGAGGTGGGATGAGGGAGGTGAACACCTGTGAATGGTTATGATCCCTACAAAGCCTTTGATTGCGACATCAAAACTTGTGACTGGACAGCTGTGGTCCTGTTCACACGACATGAAAGACATACAGACGCACACCAGCAACTCCAATTCACAACATGCTCTAAAACAAAACTACAAATAAATTACATACACAAACACATAACAGCAACTAGCTGAATGTCTATCTTCACAGCTTCATGTTAAGATACAACGAAAGGTGTGTGCATATATAGGTCTATTTTAACAGCTCAATCCATTCCCGCAGAAATGGTGAGGTAGAAGGGAGGTGAGGGCAGCTGCTCACTGTAAATGGGGCACATCTTGAAGCTGCAGGGATCAGTCCTCCAGCAGTAGAAGATGGCACTGGGAGTGACTCCTCCAGGACATGAGGGAAACAAGACCACAGCTGTGTCTCCATCCACCTTGATGGCTGTACCCTCCAGCAGGGAGGCGGAACCAGAACACTGGACCTCAAACCCATAGGGGTAGAGAAGCTGTAGTCCTGAAGGTCCCACGCTGGTGAACTGAATAACCACAGTCACGGGATTCAGACCACTGCAGTGTTTTGGTGTGTGTGTGTGTGTGTGTGTGTGTGTGTGTGTGTGTGTGTGTGTGTGTGTGTGTGTGTGTGTGTGTGTGTGTGTGTGTGTGTGTGTGTGTGTGTGCATGTGCGTGTGTTTGGGTGTGTGCATTGTGCACAGTGTGTTGTATTGTGCGTGTGTATGTCATGTGTGTGTTGCGCGTGTGTGTTATGTGTATATATGTTGTTTATGTGTGGTATATGTGTGTACGTAGTGATGTGCGTCGTAAGTTTAGGATGTATTCAAGTTTAAGCACATGCAAGTCAACTCATAAACTCCTATGCACACATGCTTGAGACAATACCACCCCTCCTCCCCGGTCCTTACATGAGGGTCGCCCCAATGGCTATTGGTCCAGTGAAGTACACATCGGTCTCCTTGTAAGCCACAGCTCTGGCCGCCAGTGCCAGTCTGGCTCCCACGTCCTGCTTGTCCCTGGGGTGGATGCTGTCGTAGGGGGAGGTGGGGTCCCCGAGGTCCATGGACACTGCCATGAAGACGTTCTGCATGCGAGGTTCGGCACGTAGCCGTAGTTAGCCGTCTGAGCCCAGCGGATGGGGGGAAACCCCCACAGTCACATTGGGGTGCCATCAGCCGAAAGCTTGGGGAGGAAAGGAAACAAACGGTGCACTGTAAGAACAAAACTGTGTAGTGTGCATGTGTGTGTGGTAGAGCTAGTGAGGTGTTACACTAAATATAGAGATGTGATGTGATGGTATACAGAGATGTGAGGTGATGGTATACAGAGATGTGAGGTGATGGTATACAGAGATGTGAGGTGATGGTATACAGAGATGTGATTGTGATGGTATACAGAGATGTGAGGTGATGGTATACAGAGATGTGAGGTGATGGTATACAGAGATGTGAGGTGATGGTATACAGAGATGTGAGGTGATGGTATACAGAGATGTGAGGTGATGGTATACAGAGAGTGAGGTGATGGTATACAGAGGTGATGTGATGGTATACAGAGATGTGAGGTGATGGTATACAGAGATGTGAGGTGATGGTATACAGAGATGTGATGTGATGGTATACAGAGATGTGAGGTGATGGTATACAGAGATGTGAGGTGATGGTATACAGAGATGTGATGTGATGGTATACAGAGATGTGAGGTGAGGTATACAGAGAGGTGAGGTGATGGTATACAGAGATGTGAGGTGATGGTACAGAGATGTGAGGTGATGGTATACAGAGATGTGAGGTGATGGTATACAGAGATGTGAGGTGATGGTATACAGAGATGTGATGTGATGGTATACAGAGATGTGGGTGATGGTATACAGAGATGTGAGGTGATGGTATACAGAGATGTGATGTGATGGTATACAGAGATGTGAGGTGATGGGTATACAGAGATGTGAGGTGATGGTATACAGAGATGTGATGTGATGGTATACAGAGATGTGAGGTGATGGTATACAGAGATGTGAGGTGATGGTATACAGAGATGTGAGGTGATGGTATACAGAGATGTGAGGTGATGGTATACAGAGATGTGAGGTGATGGTATACAGAGATGTGAGGTGATGGTATACAGAGATGTGAGGTGATGGTATACAGAGATGTGAGGTGATGGTATACAGAGATGTGAGGTGATGGTATGGTATACAGAGATGTGAGGTGATGGTATACAGAGATGTGAGGTGATGGTACCCTGAGATAGACATGAGCTAGTTGTATTCATTGGTGTTATCCATTAGTATCCACACAATAGTACACAAAGATGTACCAGTATGCACATCAGAACCCAACCATACAAACAGAAGTTCAGGAGACCTAAGTGGCAAGCTGAAAGGATACTAATCAATTTAACAGGGGTTCTTCAACCTGTATCAAACTGTTCCTCTCTACCAAACCCCATCTAGTCCACCCCCTGGTCCCCAGTACCACATTGGTGTCGCTCACCTGCACAAACCCAAAGGGGAACATGGGATCTGTGTTCTCGTAGGATGAGGTATACCACTTGGCCCTCCAATCGTCTATCATGGCAGGAAAGGTGCAGTTGTAGTTTGTGTAGCCAGCGTTGGCCTCTCCCTGGTACCAAATGGCTCCAAAGATGGTCACATTGAGGAAAGGATAGATCATGGCATTCCACAGAACAGTGGCTGTGTTGGGATCAGGACCCTCCATCTTGGAAATGAACGACTCACTAAAACATAAACATAAACAAATCCTGTCAAGCAAAGATCTTTACATTTATTTGTCAATCTGATTCAGTGGAATGACGAGACAGACAATGTACAGAAAGAATAAGGTCATGTCCATACAAGATGAAAGAGAAAGCAAAGAAAAGTGGAAGACCACTGACATTGAAAAGGTGAAACAAAACACTGATTGTTAGACCATTAATTAACTATTTCAAATGTATACCTTGTAGAGACAGGGTTGGTCAATACCTTATAAGGGAGGCATTGCACTTGGCCAGGGCATCAGGGGAAGACCACGCCTCCACTCTGGTTCCACCCCAGTCAGTGTCAATGAGACCAATAGGGTACTGGAGTTGGTCGTACAGGTTCCTTCCAAAGAACCAGCACGTGGCAGAGAAGTAGCCCCAGTCTGGACCTCCTACTGAGGCTAAACGAGAGGGCCGAGGTGTACTATTGAAGTGAACACACACCCACAACCAACAAATGACTACACCCTACGTTTGACCACGCCCCCCACGTACCCGGACTGGCCACGCTCCATTGCTGTTCCACCTGGAGGAGCTCCAACACAGGTGTGCTTGAGGACTGCAGGGAGGCTGTGAACAGCCGGATGTGAGGGTAGTTTGCAGCCATGGCTATCTCTTCGCTGGCATTGAACACCTGCAAAATATATGACATATAATTGCA
Source organism: Ephydatia muelleri (assembly GCA_013339895.1). Classification (NCBI taxonomy): domain Eukaryota; kingdom Metazoa; phylum Porifera; class Demospongiae; order Spongillida; family Spongillidae; genus Ephydatia; species Ephydatia muelleri. Next base: position 7,259,302 of record JABACO010000013.1, read on the forward strand.
AGCACAGTTATGCAATTTTAACCACATCACCGCAAGTATTTCTCTCCCCCCCCCCCCCCCACCCTCCCATTAAATAATTTTTTTAATCATGTATAGTGAGCCTCCTACAATGTGACAATGTCAATGTTTTCAGGGCAAATGCAGCATGCTAAACATTTTATTGTAGCTACATGAGCATCCCAGAATCTTCCCCCTTTTCCCCCTGTGTTCTAGCCACACCCTATAATTCTTGCACTCAAGTGCCAGCTACTATACCTTCATTGACTATGAATGGTTCTAAATGATGCCCACCTCTGACACAGTGAACTGCATGTTGCTCTGGCCACTGCATATGTACACATCTCCAAAGAGCACATCACTGAGGGAGATGGAGCCCGATATCTTGGAGATGGCCGTGATGTTGAAGGGACCAATGGCGCTGGTGGGAGGCAGGGACACCACCCATCTGCACATGGTGCTATTGTCTGTAACGAGAAAGCCAATTGGATAGCAGGTGCAACTTAAATCAAAACACTAATGCCTCAGGAGCCCCGCCCCCTAGCATGCACATTAAGCGATGGAGGTAATTGGAAGCACGTGGGTATGACTCCAGAGGGGCGTCAAAACGTTCTTCCCTCCCCGATCTTTCCAACTCTCTCACCTTGTATCAGTTTGGCCGTCGCGGTCCGTCCGTTGAACACCACACTGATCTGGTCACACCCACCAGAGGTAACACCAACGTACCCCCAGATATTGGCGGATCTGGGGGCTCTCTGAAGCACCATATGATCCCCGAACATGTTGGCAAAACGAAAGGTGTTGGCTGCCATGGCTACAAGCAAGATGGGAAGAAAAGAAGCTCAACGCGGTACTCTGCGAGATGGTATTACTTTGGATTCTGGGCTCATGCCTTTGAACATACGGTCTGGCCACATATGCAGGAAGTGCTCGTGCATACAAGACTCACCTTGAGTCCAAAGGAGGAGCAAGACCAAGACGTGCAGGGCGACAGCCATCTCGTTTTAGCAAATAATGAGCTATCACGTGATGCAATGATGAATTAGCGCGCGAATTTTCATTACATACACATGTGCAGTACGCTATATAATAATACTTGCGCATAATTTTCATGCCAATGCCGACTATATGCACAAGGTTGTAAGAGCCTATATGATCGTTGCAGCGAAGTGGGACCTAACGTATGATTTCATCTAGAAGTCTGAAATGGCCCCCATCCACCTTGACGGCTGTACCCTCCAGCAGGGAGGTGGAACCAGAACACTGGACCTCAAACCCATAGGGGTAGAGAAGGTCAAGTCCTGAGGGTCCCACGCTGGTGAAATCTACAACCACTGTCACAGGTTGAAGACCACTGTGTGTGTGGTGTATGGGTGTTTATGATTTTTTGTGTATGTGTGTATGTGACATGCGTGCATGTGTATTTATGTATGTTTATGTTTTTTTTTGTGTATGTGTGTATGTACACGTGTGCAGGTGTATGTATGTGTGTGTATGTTATTTGTGTGTATGTATCGGGACGACATATAAAGAGAGCTATTTAAGCACATGAAGTCACCTGACATGCTACATATACACTGGGTATGCATGAGACAATACCACCCCTCCTCCCCAGTCCTTACATGAGGGTCGCTCCAGTGGCTATTGCTCCTGTGAAGTACACATCGGTCTCCTTGTAAGCCACACCTCTGGCCGCCAGTGCCAGTCTGGCTCCCATGTCCAGCTTGTCCCTGGGGTGGATGCTGTCATAGGGGGAGGTGGGGTCCCTGAGGTCCATGGACACTGCCATGAAGACGTTCTGCATGTGAGGGTTCGGCACGTAGCCGTAGTTAGCCGTCTGAGCCCAGCGGATGGTAGGGAAACCCCCCACAGTCACATTGGAGGTACCGTCAGCCGAAAGCTTGGGAGGAAAGGGAAAAAAACGGTATGTGCCCCAGACATACTGCATATGCTGGTATACCTAGGTGTTACGCATTAGTATACAGATGGTATGCATTAGTATACAGATGGTATGTATACAGATGGTATGCATTGGTATACAGATGGTATGCATTAGTATACAGATGGTATATATTAGTATACAGATGGTATGCATTAGTATACAGATGGTATGCATTAGTATACAGATGGTATGTATACAGATGGTATGCATTGGTATACAGATGGTATGCATTAGTATACAGATGGTATATATTAGTATACAGATGGTATGCATTAGTATACAGATGGTATGCATTAGTATACAGATGGTATGTATACAGATGGTATGCATTAGTATACAGATGGTATGCATTAGTATACAGATGGTATGCATTAGTATACAGATGGTATGCATTAGTATACAGATGGTATGCATTAGTATACAGATGGTATGCATTAGTATACAGATGGTATGCATTAGTATACAGATGGTATGTATACAGATGGTATGCATTAGTATACAGATGGTATGCATTAGTATACAGATGGTATGCATTAGTATACCGATGTATGCATTGGTATACAGATGGTATGCATTAGTATACAGATGGTATGCATTGGTATACAGATGGTATGCATTAGTATACAGATGGTATGCAGTGGTGTACAATGGTATACAGATGGTTTGCAATATGTGAGACATTGTGCATTAGCCAAGGTGTAGACACAGCAATCAGTCATTCGTCTTAATCCAGCCACTTCCCAAAGGGTAAGAATAAAGCGAAGGCTGGAGATCTCTCACCAGTGCCTAAACAAGACGTCAAATGGGGAGGGAGTAGCTGCAGAAAAAGGTAGGAGGAACCAATAGCAGAGGTCAAATAGGTGCTACTCCAAGCACCAAGATATGCACCACCATCAATGGAGAGTGGTTTGAGACTATGCAGGGCTTTCCTCCTCATAGGGTGATGCTACAACCAGGTACCTTGTCATATTCCTTCAGAGCACCTGAACTGATGAAGCAGGAGTGATTTTAGTTAATTGGAGGATTTATAAACTACAGTGTAACCTGATTGAAAGTTTGCCATTTGATTTGTGTTTTATTCATTAATAAAATCAAACTCGAAAACACTGAAAAACCACTCACTGCTATGAACTATGACTCACTGTTATTGGTGGGTTACTTCATTTCATAATGGACTTACTCAAAATGTTTGTTTATTAAAATGAGTTATCCAGTGACATCTTCAATCTGAATAACTTTAAAACTAATCATGACCTTTGAACCTAGTATCTTAAAATCAATCCTGTTCGACAGCATATTTTGTACTACTTATAATTAATTATTAGAATTTATTATTTTTCATAATCTTGAATAATAGAGGGCTTTGAATATGTAAGGGTTTTGATATAATCACTTAACCGGTAACAACAATCTAATTAATCATATTTGCCTAACTACAGTAATGAAATCAAGTGGCTAAATAATTTCAATCCTATTGATTTTTAAAACCTTTGTCTTCCTTCATTGGTGAGCACCAAGTAGGGTAAATTATGTGTGTCAGTTCAGCAGCTTTGATCAAGTACTAGTGGTGATGTGAGATGGGAAATCTCTTGACAAGCGGGACAATTTGACTTATAATCTAAGCTGTTTGCAATTTAGTACTAGTCCAAATGTCACACTAGTTAAAGGTGTTTGCATCTAGTTGTATATATGCTTCATTAAATAACAAAATCCTACTAACTTTTATAACTGTTTGACACAAGGGACATATCACTCTTGCTGGCTCCACCTCTGATTAGTATACAAAAGATGTACTCATAATATGTACAAACATACTCACACAAGTTTAGGAGAGCCCAAGTGCCCACAGTTGAAGAAGAAGGGAGTTAACCCAAATGAGTTAATTAAGCAATTTTGTGTTCTTTGCCTACATTAAAATAACCACTGCACATGTGTATGCTTCTGAATGACATAGTGATGCAAACATGTCATCTAAATCTTGATCTCTGAAGCTGAACCAGGTCCCTAGTACCAATCCCCATCTAGTCCACCCCCTGGTCCCCAGTACCAATCATTGGTGTCGCTCACCTGCACAAACCCAAAGGGGAACATGGGATCTGTGTTCCCATAGGATGAGGTATACCACTTGGCCCTCCAATCGTCTATCATGGCAGGAATTAAAGGTGCAGTTGTAGTTTGTGTAGCCAGCGTTGGCCTCCAAATGGCTCCAAAGATGGTCACATTGAGGAAAGGATAGATCATGGCATTCCACAGGAGACACACACACACACACACACACAAACATGCGATAATGCTTACGTCAGTCGGGTCTGGGTACGAGACTACTGCAAGTCTGGTCTTGCTCCTCCTTGGGACTCAAGGTGAGTCTTGTATGCACGAGCACTTCCTGCATATGTGGCCAGACCGTATGTTCAAAGGCATGAATCCAGAATCCAAAGTAATATCATCTCGCAGTACCGCGTTGAGCTTCTTTTCTTCCCATCTTGCTTGTAGCCATGTCAGCCAGCACCTTTCGTTTTGCCAACATGTTCGAGGACCGCATGGTTCTTCAGAGAGCCCCCAGATCCGCCATATATCTGGGGGTACGTTGAAGGGTGTCATCAGGTCACCGTCCTGTTCGACAAACAAAGCGCGACGGCCAATCTGATTCATGGTGAGAGAGGAGGGGAGGGGGGAAGATAAGGAACGGAAGAACGACAACACAACCGGGCTTTGTACCGCAGAATGCTAGGGGGTGGGGCTCTCGAAATGTTTACATTACACCTGCTATCCATTTGGCGTATGTCTTTCTTGTTACAGACAATAGCACCATGTGCAGATGGTTGGTGTCCCTGCCTCCCACCAGCGCCATTGGTCCCTTCAACATCACAGCCATCACTAAGATATCGGGCTCCATCTCCCTCAGTGATGTGCTCTTTGGAGAAAATGGCGGCTCCATAAGATACTGCTGCACTGGGATCCGCAATTCTACATGTATTTACCAAACATGAATAAGCGTATGCGCATTTATCGCCGCCATGCAAATTTAAACCGTGTGCTGCCTGCAATATTAATTTTGCTTCAAAGACGATATCACTGCTCTTCTTGCATCTCGTGTAATCCTGCATGCTCTTCGATTGAAAGACGCAAAGAGAAGTAAGTAGAAGAAGATTTGCAGTAGTGTGTTTTTGTGCCATGGTATATATTCGACAATTAGCAAAGTCAGCTGATTTAGATAAGGTCTAATTTTTGGTAGCTTTACTTCAGACAAAGCATATCGTAGAATATGAAAAGAATATGTCACTTTGTCTACTCAAACTGATAATGTTTAATCTTTGAAAAAGAAGTCCAATTTCAAGCCAGATATCATAAGTAGTCGGCATTTCTCAAATCAGCACTATTGCAAGAGGCATTTATTTGTGTGAAAGTGTAAAATTTAAACACGCTTTGGAGATGCACTGCCTTGATGATGATCGGAGATGGTACGTCACAACAGCGACAAGGTAGTGTTTTAATCTAATCAATTTTGCACGCGTAATGCCGCAGCATGTAACACTTGGCACGTGCAACGTGCAGTTATTTATCATTTTACAGGGAGTATACTAACATATCTTCGTTCATCTCGGTGCAGATATGCAAGATCCGACAAATTCCGATCGGACCGTGAGTGAAGCGGCAGATTTTTGCCTATATCAATAGCGCAATTAAATTACATTTGTTGCACATTTTTTTCGCAATTGGATTCCTAGGATGAATTTTAACAGGAGACCAGTAAGGAAGGCAGAAAAGTATTGCTCGTCCCTGTTAGTTGCCTCCCGCCTTGAAAGGTATTCTTGGCATCTATGCAAGTGCCTATGCTCTAGGAAATGCCAGAATAACGTAGTATACCAGTTGGGCGTGGCCCGACGGTCGGGCCACGCCCAACTAGTATACTATATACACGGCCAATAATTGGATTCCGTTACGGATACGTTGGAATTGCTACACGGATCCGATATATTACGAGCGTAACGCAAGCGATGGGTAACCGATTTTTTTGGAAGCGTGGCAATAATTTGCGTATAGCATGCGTGTACGCCTCCGATACGTACCCGTATACGTAAAAGCGACGTATGGTGGTTTCTATACCACGCCCGCGTCCGTACTAGTAGTTATGGTAAACAATGACTACAAATAAACTCAAATATTTAATTTTTATGGCAAACAATGCATACAGAATATGTTATAACAGTACATATTGTTGTCTGTGTTATGTACAAAAACAGTTTTCTTTTGTGTCACCAGTACTCGTTCAATCCTAGATGTTGTCTCCTGTTCTGCCAAGACACATTGGTTGTCACACTGGTGTACGACAGAGACTGCACAGTTGACAAGTGTTGATGCTATGCAACGAATCACGTTCGTCAGTGTTAGCAGTGAACAACCCCACTCATTGAGGACGGGCTCAGTACCACTCAGCACAGGCTCCAAATAACGAACCAAACAAAATGTTGCTTGCTCTGTGTGAACGCTGCCAATAAACAATCCAGTCTCCAATCCCACCTGTAAAACAATAAGACATATGAGTCATACACATGAGAATACCAAATACATCATACCGAGGTGGAAGCTTGAGAATTGTATTCTATGTAGTCCTGTACATTAATAAGTTGTCCATTTTTTCCCACAGTCGCTCTACCCCATTGCACTGGTGTCAAGTTTGAAATTCCATGTGGCAACAGAACAGTGAACTTTGCATCTATTTCTTCTAATGACATCGTTTTCCCTTCCAATGTAATCGGTACTGAAGCCAATGGAGCTTTTGTTCTAGCTGAACACTGCAAAAAAAATACAAACATATATATAAACAAATGTTCACATGTAAACACACACCTCCTACACACATTAAAAAATTTACTCACATACATGGAACATGTACAAACATGTACATACACACATTGAGTAAACAACAACAATGACAAAAAAGTAGTTAAAATATTATTTTATCTCAATCAAAAACAGACAAAGAACATAACGCATTAATTTTTTTACATCATACTCATACCCATATTATTACCTTTCGTAGTGTCCCATGTTTATGAATTCCACTCCCACGTTCTTGGACTTCACCACCTAAAAAGGCTTGAACTTCTTTGGTGTGGTAAAGGTTGACAAGGTCCTCACCACATCTGCAAGTAAAAAATTAAGCTTTACAATTAACTCAGTCTCAAGGAAAATCAGACCTTTCAGATGTATTGTAGCAACTGCCGGAAAAGGTAAATCTAATACTTTCTTGTATAGCAAAAGCAGTAGCAATATATTGCTAGGGGCCTGTCTGTTGCTATATACATTGCGTGACTGTATAACAGAATTGTAGCTCTCACACCTGAAACACAATACATGTATGTTCCATGCAATATGTTGTCCTCATGCACATTGTGGAACTTACCTTTCTGTGTTGAATGAAGATGCAGGCCAGAACCTCAACATGCTGTCAGGAAGATGCAGTATCAGGTGAATTTTCAGTTTTTTTCTCCACGTCACGCTGTAGCAATCAATAGCCCTTGCAAATCGGTGACACACGTCTCTGTACAATTCAATCTTCTGAGGTTTAAACTCATCGCAATACACCATTTTGAAAACCTATTTTGCATGACAAAATTACAAAATGAAAAACACAATCACATTTCCAAGATTACATACCATTGACAAGGCAAGCCAGACTTCAATCTCAGCCTCAGAAAGGTAAGGCGAAAAAATTAACATCGCAATTTGTGCTAAGAACTTGAAGTCTCTGCCTGCAAACGAAATGAAACATTATAGGATAATCTGCAAGTTAAACCAGAGAATGAGAATGCATAAATGAAAGTTAGCTAACCTACAAACGATTTATAGTGCCTAGATATGTCAGATGAAATTCCACCAGTTAGACCTGAGGAGGGTAATGCTGCAATACGAGCTACCACTTCCTTCCGCTGTTTTTCAGATAGTTGCTCCATTTTTTCCCACAACAAATATTTGTACGGTCCAAGCCCCAATGTATGGAGTGATTCAATTGGTGTACTCCTGTACAATAGATGGATAGCTGTAATTTGTGAGGCTGTAAACTACTTACTGATGCAAATCAACAGGAAGCTGAAGTAGGTGGTTCTCCTTCTCACTTGTACCATACAGAGTCCTGAGTCGCTTGCGCTCTGCTTGAGTATGTGCTGAACGAATGAGTTGCACTTCCTGTATAGTACTACTCCGTTTCCTCTCTTCGCGCAGATACCAGTTAGACTGTTAGTATGATCAACCTATTTAGTAAATATTATAGGCCTACAACCACATTGAATTATTCCCACCTGAATCAGAACTAGATTCTGAATCCTTTTCTGCCTCGTCGAGATGGCCAATGTCCTCGTCCCCTATAGCTAGTGATAATTCGTCGCTAGCAATTGCTGAAGGACTATGACTCTCGGTTACAGTAGAGGATCCACCCGTATCAACATTTCCAGATTCCCACTCTGCTTCAGTTGAGGCACAAATTTCCATCAGACGAACCTTGTCTTTGTGGAATGTGGTCTCTACATGCCTTTCATATCTGTATTATAGTCAAACTCTTTCAGACAAACATAACATCGAAATTTAGCAGCCATCTTTCTCACGTGCGACTGCGGTTTGCGGTCGATTTTGAAATGCAGCATCTTCCGCGGGCTCCAATTGCAAGGAGCAGTAGACGACGGCAACAAGAAGCAGCACTGCCTCCGCCGACTGTGTTTGAAACATCTAGCCTACCTAGCAACGCTGAATTGCCGCAGTCACCATCTAACAGCGGCAGGGACTCTTCATTGAGCTTTGATTTTGCAAGTACGAGAACCCCTTCATCGAGCCTTGATTCTTCGGTGGGTGCTGCATTTCAGAAATCAGCATTATCCAGGGAGCTGTGTACGATGCAAAAGTCTTTGTCACAATTGTCAGAAAATCTTAGAAGTGTTGAAGCCAGGCAAATTGAACTTGGAACTTCGATGGATGAACTAAAACAGCTGATTCAGAATTTAACCGATTATACGCGGAATTGTAACATGTTTATCATTTTTCATGCATGGTATCAGAATACGTTCGTACTGTATATACCACATGCATGGCGTGGAATTTTTCAGAGAGACAATTTTTGTGAAGTTTCGTTTTGCAGTGGTTGTGATCGACGCAACTCTTTTGAGCGAGAGATGATCATTGGTATATAATGTCTCTGATTGAGCAATACGTATGTTGTTATGTATGTACATAGCTGGGTAGCGCGTAGGTGTACACCGCCAGGTACAATTTAGCCCGGTACAATTCTTGCGTGACAGGTCCCGTTCTTATAACACTTTAATGTAACTCAGCAGGGACATGCACTGTTCCGAAATTTGTTCTTCTACTAACAGACCACACACCCAAATCTTAAAAAAGATAGAATATGAAATGAAGAACAGTGCTCTCCTACCAACCCTCCTCCCTCACCCTAGACAAAAGAAAAAGAAGAATCAGCCAGAGACAGAAAGCCCCTCGAGCCCCCACCCCGCTCCTCTCTCTCTCTCTCCTCCTCCCCTCCCCTCTCCTCTCTCTCTCTCCTCTCTCTCTCACTCTCTCTCTCTCTCTGATCTCTCATCTCTCTCTACTCTCTCTCTCTCTCTTCTCTCTCTCTCTCTCTCTCTCTCTCTCCTCTCTCTCTCTCCTCAATTGGCCTTTGCAATAATCATCCAATGTGACCTTTTCGTTCTCCCTGTTGAAAATGAGGGCTTGTACACAGCTCTGGGATATGCTCGTCATTTTACAAATTTCGCAACCAAAATTGTACCGCCCAGTACAATTTTGGTTGCGAAAAGTGTACCGGCCTTGCCAAAAGTGTACCGGGTAGTGAGAAAGGGCCGTTAGCTATATAGGATGTCGAATACAGGGCCGTGACGTAGATAATCGATTTGTTGCAAGTATATGTACCATATGGAGCTGCACTGTTATACGGCATACAAACACGCAATTTATAATTAGGTAGCAGTACCGCTCTACGGCTGCCTAAAGTTAACCAAGGATTATTAACATTACATGGATTGGAAACCCGCGTTGCACGTTGATATCACGTACAAAATTTTGTCACCATCCTCGTTTCGCCTCGTACCCCGACCAAGTGACAAAACTTAGGCTTCTTTAGCCTTTTAAGAGGTTTGTAGCTGCTGTACTAAGCTTTTGTGTGTTTGTTATGTACAGATATGTAGCACTTCTGTCATTTGTATAGTTTTGACCTTGTTTGTTTATGTCAAAATCATTATTCGGCACGTGGCGGCTCTGTGCGCCGGCTTGTTTCCGTACAAATGGGTCAATTTTTATCGCAACAACTTTGTCATGTAGCCCATGGAGGTTTATAGGTCGAGTTCTTCTCTCAAGTCTTAGAGACATTGCGTTTGGCAGATAATAATGAATTCGTCTCGACAAAGTGCTAGTTTTGTGGGCTGGCTGGTTCGGTCCTGTAAGGGATGTTGGTGTAACTAAGTGATCCATCACATCCCCCATAGTTTTTTGTAGGTCGGGATTATAAATTTGTAGGGCAGTAACCTTTTTGTGGTGGTATATCGCATCGCAAGTGTATGCGTATTTCTTTATCTTTAACGGGCACTTTAAATAACACTTAATAATTACATGGAAGCACTATGAGAGATAGTGCTTCCATGCCCAAACTCAGACAAAACTCTGGCGTTAGTGGCGTACACTCCCGTGCGCCTCTGTCTTCACCGTTCGTCTCATCTAGCTCTGAAGCAGCCATGGCAATCATGAATAATTCATGCGAAACGAGGATCGCGACACAAATTTTTGCGGGTTTCCAATCCATGTAATGTTAATAATCCTTGAGTTAACCATCTATGCTAGACGTAAGTTGTCGCGGTTATAGACCCGGTGAGTATAGCTATATTTTATGTCCCAATTACATATGTAGGTTTGTGGCTATCATTTTGAAGAAGAAAATCAGCTTTTTAACTGAGATAAGGATGCATGTCTTCTGCATCTAGGTGCAACTCATTTCCTTCGTCCAGGCATAAACAATTTCCTAAACGGTCATTAAGTAACATTGTTATTAATTATCTTTAAGCTACATCTATACTGGTAGAAATGAACGTTTCTACATTCGTTATAAATATTATTGAACGCTTCACAGTGTGTTTACATTCATTATAAATATTATTGAACGCTTCACAGTGTGTTGATTTGTTGTGCAAAATAATTGTTATCATATAGGCAATAATTAAACATCTGTTATCAAATCAGCCAAAAAGTGATTCAGACACGATTCATACATGAGTTTATACTATTACATTCGCCTAACAGGTTCATAGTGGTTGGATATCATTGACCAAATAAATAGCTTCTTTGGAATGCACTGCACATACAACACTGCTGTTTTCACAGGAATGTGGCAAAAACTGCAGCCACTTGTATGTATGTCCAGATTTACAAAACACCATTATAGGTGTCTGTAACATATTGGACACTGCAAATATTCCACTTCTGTAGCCCAGACAGATGAACTGTGCATGTCTGTTCTTGCTAGATATTCATCCATTGTTTCATGAGCATTAAGGTAGCATGATAAAATTCCAGCATTGTGTTGCATGTATGTTGTTGTGATAGCTCTGAGTTCTTGATGTTCTTCTTAGGAGCCAGTTATTACAAATGCCAAAGCTCTAAAAAAGCAGTTACCATCTCCTCGAATTCTTACTGTTGCGGCAGGCTGGTGGGAATTGCTAAATTCTATAGGTTGAAGAATGTGAGCAATATTCCTTCTTACAAATATCATGCCAAGCAATTGACATAGACTTTTTTGCCACTCATCACATGCTGGCAAGTATGAGATAGTATTTGGACCATCTTTGGCAATTTCCTCTACCATAGCATCTGGGTGTTTTGAAGTTTGATCTTCACTTTCCACAATTCTGTTCAAGCTAAATTCATCGTTGCAAGAGAACAAGCTTCATTTAGCAGACACAATGAATCAAGCTGTGCTGAAGACATTAGATACAATACGCTTCCCAATAAATGCAGTGGCTTCAGAGTTACCCCACCACATGATGTACACCAAACATCAATTAACTCTACTGCTTTGACAATGCTGAATGCTCTTGTCCACATAGGAATACACCTTCTTCTTAAATGTCTCAAATTCATCATACAAATCATCGCTTACGATTACAAAGTCACCTCCAGATACTTCTTGCAGCTGTATTCCACCAAACCATGTTCTGTATTCTGTCCATAATGACACTGTGGTGTCCTTGCTAAGTGCGAATTCTCCTTCCTTTAGCTTTAAATCTTGTAATAAATCCTTGAATAAAGAATATACATGTAAATATATGCATTAAATATACTTACAACCATTTCACTTACATCTAATGTTTCATCATCCTCCTTAGCTTCATAGTGAAGTTCATTTGCACCAGTTCTCCACAATCGAAGAAGATTTGAAGAATTCAACTGCTCCCATATACTAGAGCAATTGAGCTTGCTCACTTCACATTCCAATTCAACAGAGGCTTTTGCGCAATCATTTCTCTTTTTTGTAGCATCCTTTTCATCACCACTCTGCACAGCTATGTAAGGCTTAAGATGTGTTCCACTTACCCTTTCCACAATACACAATGTATTTTCCATTAGTAGTAGGCGGTAAGTTCCTACCTCTGTTAGGTCCAACATACTGTGCATCCAATTTTCCTCCAGCTCTTTTCTTCCTTTTAAAATCCTTTTTTAATACTAGGTCACCTATTACATAAGAATTGGATAGTGCGTGCTTTCTATCATATGCATCTTTTTGTTTCTTTTGTGCTCGATGAATGCACTCCTTGACCATGGTGAGGGTTTTAAGACGCTGTTCTCTTAATCTTTCAATCACTGACCCCAATGGTTCCGCTTCATCATTGATGTATGGACTGGCAATGTCCATTTCAACATCTATCGGCAGTACAGCTTTACGGCCAAACATCACCTCAAATGGTGTAAATGAGGTAGACACATGGACTGATGTATTGTATGCATAGATGCATGTATCTAACAAGTCATCCCACAAATTTCTCTTCTCAGAAATGAACTTAACCAGCATGTTTTGAAGAGTTTGGTTGAATCTTTCGTCGAGTCCATTGCCCTTTAAGAGCAAATGCCAGAGTAATTTTTAATGTTCTAAACAAGCAAGTACACTGATTACAAATGGTATACCAGTACACGAGTCTAAATTAAAAATACAGGCTAACCTGTGGGTGATACGGTGTAGTGAAAATCCTTTTTATTCCTAAAGACATTGCCAATTGTGCATCAAGTTCGTTCTTAAATTCACTCCCATTGTCAGAGGTTAAAAGCTTTGGAATCCCCATTCTCATAAATAACTGTTATGTATGAAACAAAGTAAAATCATGCCATGGCATGGTTATGAGTCATGCAGGAGTTCACCTTGAACAGTGCATTTGAGACACCATCAGCATTTTTAGTACGCAGTGCAACGGCTTCAACAAATTTGGAAAAGTAATCACTGATTGTTAAGCTGTACCTGTTTCCCTTGCTTGAAGCAGGACTGATTGGACCAATAAAATCAATTCCAATATGATACCATGGAGCTTTCACTGGTACTGGATGTAAATCTGATTTTGATGTGATCATTTTCCTGTTGACTCATTGGCACACATCACATGAGTGAATCTATGAAGATAATATACAAGTTACATGTATTATAATAAGTAAATAGAGTGTTGTATTGATAAACATTAGCATGAGAATAACAGCTTAACATATCTCACAAAAGGTAACATGATATAGGCCCTTTTCATGTGTCATGTGACCGCTCCGTAATCTAACATCACACAATATAAATTAATACACGTCCGCCATGTTGATTCACAGCTTTTACGGAAATATCCGAGTGAAGAAAAGGGCCTATAGTGTAGCATACCATTTCTTTCACATCTTTGACTATCCCATTCCAAATCAAATCACAGAATGATGATATTAATTCCAATTCTTGTACGACTACGTCCTGTACACTTACGCTATTGTCTTTTTTCTTCTTTTCAACGTACAAAACACCATCCCTAACAACGCACACCGCAGCCTTCCTTCTGATGGCTCTTTTCAGGATATCACTAGATTCGCTATGGTACCTGGCTTCTGTGAGGTATAGAAAGATTGCATCAGCATCAACCGTGGCAGAGTCGGACAAAGGCTGTTCAGCACTCTTGGTAACCACACTCTTCTCGATCGCAACTTTCCAATCACGTGGCGTAATAAGGTGATAATTCCCCGCTTGATAATACATGTATAAGCATGTAAGAATTGTTTGAAGATAGGCAAGTACGAATTGGTTGCATGACGAAGTATGCATCCTGACAGATAATTTACAAAGATGGAGATTGAAAGAAAATAATGTGTTATGTAGCTATATTGATCACTTACATCCACCAACTATATATAACTGTAATTTCAAGTGATCTAGTTTTTATTTCAGTAAACTGTGTATAACACATATTAAACATAGCAGAACACTTAATCCGACATCCTTTATAGCTAACGGCCCTTTCTCACTACCCGGTACACTTTTGGCAAGGCCGGTACACTTTTCGCAACCAAAATTGTACCGGGCGGTACAATTTTGGTTGCAAAAATTGTACCGCCCAATACAATTTTCGCCCGATACAATTTTTGCGTGACAGTCCACCGCAATAATTCGCATTCAGGATTACTGTTAAATTCTAGGTTCAAATTAACAATTTTAGCAAATGGGTTTGTTTTGAAATCATTGACTAGCATTGTTGACTTCCTGTTCTTTTGAATTCTAACAGACGCACTGCCTTGTGCTGCTTTAACGGAATGCTATGTGTTGTGTAATATTGTGATGTGATTGATGAGCAAATAACCATTGAAGTTTCCGAGAATTGGGAATGCTAATTGCGATGACAATCTCACTACTGCAATTGTAATCACACATCTGCAAGAATTAAGAAAGGGATTAAAGTAGGTCTATCGCGACACGAAACTAGAAAAGTGGCTAACAACATAAACACAATCATTTTACGAGCAATACCATATGCGTCGCTCGGACTTAATGTTCTGTTTTGTTCCGTGAGGCCCTAGTCTAGTCTAATCCATTTATTAACAGCGGAAAAATATTAGTTTTAAAATATAATTGTAATAACTCTTAACTCGTAACAACAGCATGAATACCATACATACAATTTCTGTTTATATATAAGTTCAGTGATATAGATATGTCCAATCATATTAGAGCTTGTCGGCATGTAATGATCCCGAAGACGTCCGGAACACCGATCATTTTCTGGTAGCGGCTGTGCAGTCCCGCCAAGTGCGTATTAACTGTACTGCAGGTCCCCCGACCGACTTCATTAATATTACATTCGTCCCACCCTCTCTTGAAGCTTGACCCCAAGCTTCAGTTGTACCTCAACACTGGGTGCCTAATACGTTGCGGGTAGCGTCTCTGTACTGCAGCCGGCTGTTCTTGCTGTGGTGGAAGTATCAAATGTTCAATTTGAGGTGCCTCCCAGTCAGCAACACCATGTTCTTCATACTTGTCACCCTGTGCCTCGACTTCTTCTCGTACAATTCGTGCCTGGAGTCTATTTACATGCACCACACGAGTCCTTGCTGTTGTTGTGTGTTCGATATCAACATTAACCGGGGAGAGTACCCTCCTCACTGTCCATCCTCCTTCCCACTTTGCCTCCAGTTTGCCAGCTGTTGGTACATGCAGCCAGACAGCATCCCCAACATTGAATGTTCTGCATTTTGTTGAGCTGTCGTAGGACTTCTTCTGCCGCTGTGCTTCCTGTGCGATGTGGCACTCCACCAGATCTCTTAACTCAGCCAATCTGACTTGCAGGGTATGTTCATAGCTATGTGGATCATGACCTTTCATTTCATCTCCCCCCAGTGATGGCGTGATAGGCAGCCCAGGCTCTCTTCCCATTAGTAGTACAAATGGGCTCAGGTGAGTGGAAGTGTGGCGAGCTGTACGGTAAGCATATAGAAGGAGTGGAAGCTGACTTTCCCAATCAGACTGTTGCTGAACATAGGCTCTTAACAGCTGCAACAAGGTTCTGTTAAACCGTTCCACCATACCATCTCCTTGTGGATGGTATGAAGTTGTTCGTGACTTGACTATACCGAATGCTGAGCAGGTTTTCTTCAATATTGTGCTCTCAAAGTTCCTTCCTTGATCGGAGTGAAGGATTTCAGGAATACCGAAGTGTGAAAACACCTCGATCAGTACTCTTACTATCCTTTCTGCTGTTTGATCAGGCATTGGTATTGCTTCAGCCCACTTGGTGAAGTAATCTTGAAGGACTAGTAGATATCGATTCCCATGACTGGACATTGGAACTTCCAGAACATCAACAGCCAACATTTGCCAAGCTCGACCTATTGGGACGTTAGTCATAGGTACTGCTACTGGCATTGGAAGCTTTGATTGTTGACATACTTCACAACTCCTACAGTACAACTCGCCATTCCAACCAGTAGGCCACCTGCTTCAGTCTGTCTAGGGTCTTTCCAGTGCCCTGATGACCTGCACTTTGATTGTTGACATACTTCACAACTCCTACAGTACAACTCTGTCGCCTTTGCCATTCCAACCAGTAGGCCACCCGCTTCAGTCTGTCTAGGGTCTTTCCAGTGCCCTGATGACCTGCACTTATGATGTCATGACAGCTGCGAAGGATCTCTAGCTGCAGGGAAGTTGGCATCACAGGAACAGTGATAACCTCTTCCAATGGACCCGGAACAAACCTGTGACAAAGAACACCCTCAATCATGTGTAACTGCTTCAACAGGTGCAGGTAGCGTTTTAATGGAAATTGTTTCCAGTTTGGCTTGGAGGTACCATTCCGTGATGTAAGGTGTTTGGTTACTTGTTGAAGTACCGCGTCCTTTTGTTGTTCCTTTCGGATCCTGTCTGTGGTAAGTTCTGGGGTTATCAGTGTAGCAGAGCATGTATCACCGGCTTCTACTTTTACTGCAGGTACACGGGACAGAGCATCTGCATTGCCGTTTGCTGATCCTCGCCTATATTTGATCTCAAAATCAAATTCTTGAAGAGCCAGAGCCCATCTGCACAACCTGCCTTCCATCTTCTGTGCAGAGAGCCATTGTAGTGGCTGATGGTCCGTGTGTAAACTGAATGGGCGACCCAGTAAATAATGTCTAAACTGTTTGACCGCAAAAACAGCAGCCAAGCACTCCCGTTCTATAACACTGTATTGCCTTTCAGATGGAGTTAGACTGCGACTGGCATAAGCAATCGGGTGGCCTTCCTGCTCCAACACTGCTCCTATCCCCACTGCACTGGCATCTGTCAGCAGCGTGAATTCCTTCTTGAAGGATGGATAGCTTAAGACAGGGGCTTGCGTTAATGCAACTTTCAACATCTGAAATGCGTGCTGACAGTTCTCATCCCAACTGAATTCTACTGCTTTCTGAGTGAGACTGTGAAGGGGAGCTGCGACATCTGCAAAGTTGTTCACATATCGTCGATAGTATGATGCTAGACCTAGGAACTGCCGCACCTCTGTGGCATTTGTTGGTGTTGGCCACTTCTGCACGGCAGTGATCTTCTCAGAATCAGGAGTCATACCCTCTTTAGAGAACACATGTCCCAAGTATTGCACCTTGTCAAGTCCAAGCTTACACTTCGTACCCCGCAACGTCAATCCTGCCTTTGCCAAGCGATCAAGCACTTGTCTTAGATGAGATTGGTGGAGCTCCATGGAACTGGAGTGAACTAGCACATCTTCAATGTAGCTGGTGGCAAAGGAAAGGCCATGAAGCACTTTATCCATTAGACGCTGAAAAGAACTGGGTCCACCGGTGACACCGAAGGGCATCCTGCAAAACTCATATAGTCCCATCCCTGGGCCTGGACAAAAGGCTGTCTTCATACGATCTTCTTCTTTCACTGGGAGCTGCCAGTAGCCTGATTGCAGATCCAGCTTGGAGAATACAGTAGCTCCAGCCAGTCTATCTTGTACTTCATCCGGAAGTGGAAGGGGGTATGCATCCTTCATCGTCCTCTTGTTGAGCTCCCTGTAATCAATGCAGAACCGAAGTTCTCCATTCTTCTTGGGGACATATACCGCTGGTGCTAACCATGGGCTGCTGCTCACTCTTATAATGTTCCTATCCAGCATCTCCTGAAGTTGATGTTCAATTTCTTCTCTGTACTGAGCTGGTATACGGCGTGGAGGAACGCGGACTGGAGGGTTATTAGCTGTGGGGATGGCATGATGGGCTACCTCTGTGAAACCAGGAACTGTTGAAAACAGCTGCCTGTACTCCTCGACCACATTTTGCAGCTCCACTGGGCACACTGGGATGTCGTGAGACGGTTCTTCACCAAATCTGGGTACAGCACATTCCTCGGTCGCATCCTTTTCCTCTGAATCACTCTGCTTGGTAGAGACAGCATAGCAACTGTTGACCTCGTCCTGCCTGCCAACTGTATGGACGACCACAGTTCCGATTCGCACATATGATAGGCTGCGATCAAAGACCACTGTGACGGAATGTTTGGAAAGAGAGTCCACTCCCAAAATGACAGGCATTAGTAACTGTTCAGCCACCAAAAGTTCCTGTTCCGCTTTAAAAGCTCCCAAGTGTACTGTGAGTCTGACCATTCCAACTATCCTCATCCCGTGCCCATCCACTGTCCGAAGAGCCTGCTGTCTTCTCAAGATTACACACCCCGAAGGGAGATACGCCTTGTCTATTAAAGAAACGGAGGAGCCTGAATCTACCATTATTTTTACATCGCTATCGTCCAGTTTCCCTTTAATGACGGGTACACGCTCACTAGAAACGGCAGTAATAAATTCTTGGGCCTCTAGATACGATCGGGACGGCCTGTAGCCCTTGATGTAATCGTCCCCAGTCCATTTCCCTGGTGCTGACAATTTCTTGCTACATGTCCAGGTTGGTTGCAGTTGTAGCACACTGTCTGGCGTCTTGGCTGCCTGCAGTTCCGTGATAGGTGTCTAGTACGGTTACAATTGTAGCATCTGACAGGAGCAGTAGCAGGGGCAGGTGTCTGAACGGCAGCACTTGTGTGGTCTTGAAGTTTCCCCATCAAGGCAGACATTTGCTCTGTCAGGTACTTGACGCTATTTTGCAAGGCTCGCACTTCAGGACACGACGTTGTAATTGCGGCAACCGACGAGGTGGGCTTCTCCACTGCGATGGTTAGAAGAAGTTTAGCTCTGTTAACCGCGGCATCGATGGTAATGATGTCCGGGTTCGCTCGCAACATGCGACTGCATTCGTCTGGCACCCCCGCTACGAATTGCTGGAACAGTATTTTACTCTTGCTATCGTCGTCCAGTTCCGGTGTCACAGGAAATTTGGACGCTAGGAAATTTGGACGCGGCGTCAATATTTCCTAGGAAATTTGATCGCCTTAATTTTTTGAAGCGTCAATTTTTCCTCAGGATATACGGTCGCCTTGGGAAATTTTGCCGCTTAAATGTATTGTCGTGTGTCTTTTAATAGTATACAGTCTATTATGTTCTAGCCTTATATATGTCACCATAGATTCGACAAACAGAACAAGAATTTTTACATACATTTAACAGTTTCAAAGTGGCTGTTGATAGTTGTGATGTAAATGGCTTCATTGTGGTGTGTATCATTAAATGCTACTTGCGGCTGGTGCCTTAGCCATTTGTTAGTAGCTCCAGATGGGGAATACACCTATATTGTAGTGTTGCTATAATCTCCATTTAAGTAGCCCACATACTCAAATTGCACATTTTTGTCTTCTTCAAATATTGCATCATTGTTGTCATTGAGCCTAGGAGGGCTGACAGCATTTTATTTGAAGTATCATTTTCAAGCATGTAAGAAGTCACTAGTGCTCTGACTTCCTGATGGTCCTCCTGTGACCCCGTTAGAACCTGTGAAATTGCACTAAAAAAGCAGTTTCCGTCACCCTTGATCCTTGTCTTTGGTGCTTGTGTTATACCAATGCAAGATGGTTTATTAGAATGCCTGTGGTTTCTATGATGAAGTTTCAAACCCAATTGGCAACATCTATCCCTTTGCCACCCTTGACAAACTGGTTGATACTCAACAAATGGAAACACCTCTTCTGTTATGATTTCACAGCTTGGAGATGGCCAATTGTCATATGGTAGTTTATCTGTGTTACAATTGGATGTATTCGATGATGGTCGATCAGAAACTACATTAATTGTAGCGTCATCTGTCCGCAGTTCACTTGTATAATCATCTCCAATAGTTGTAGCATCATCTCCCAGCAGTTCACCTTTATTCTCTACCATTAACTCCATTGATTGTATCATCATCTCTCAGCAGTTCACCTTTATTCTCTGTACCATCAACTCCATTAACTGTAGCATCATCTATCTCTAAGCAGTTCACCTTTATTCTCTGTAATATCATCAGCTCTCAGCAGTTTACCTTTATTCTCTGTACCATCAACTCCATTAACTGTAGCATCCTCTCTTAGCAGTTCACCTTTATTCTCTGTAGTATCAGCAGCTCTCAGCAGTTCACCTTTATTCTCTGTACCATCAACTCCATTAATTGTAGCATCATCTCTAATCAGTTCACCTTTATTCTCTGTATTATCAACTCCATTAACTGTTGTAGCATCACCTCTTTGGTGATACAACTTGAGACGTGCCATATTGTATTTTTGAGCAAGTGGTTTTGACAAGTTATCTTGTCTTGCTAACCTAAAGGTTCCCTTCTGTAAAACTTCAATGATGGAATATACCGGTCCTGACCAGTTTTGCTCCATTCTTGAACCTTTCTTTGTATCTTTCTTACTGTTTTTTACCAAGACAAGAGTACCAACTTTGTATGATAATTTGTCAGCCGAATGAAGCTTGTCATAATATGTTTTTTGACGCTTCTGGACCTTGTGTAGATTATGCAGTGCTTGTCTTCGAATTCTTATCATTGCCTGCAAGAATTAAGGAAGGATTAGAAATGCTTGGACCATTCATGATACCTACCTTAATGTGTGCATCAATATCAGTACTCTTGGTATTGTGTACTGTGCTGAAGTCTTCATCTGGTATCACAAGGTTAAGTTCAACAGGCAATCTTGGTTGGTGACCATAGACATAGAAAAATGGTGAATGCTTTGTTGAATCTTGACACGATGCACGATAGGAGAACAATATTGAATCAAGAAACAAATCCCAATTCTTTGATTCATCACTAACAAATTTCAATAACTGCCTTTGCAATGTTTGATTGAATCGTTCATCTAATCCGTTACTTTGAGGATGATATGCACTAGTCACATTGCATTTAATTCCAGTTAATTTGCAAAGTTCATCATTAACCTGTTTGAAAAAGTGAAGTTAGGCACCATGAAAATATTAAATTGAATTTAAGCACCTCATTAGTAAATTCTCTCCCTTGGTCTGATATCTTGACTTTACAGCATCCATGCCTTGTGTAACACAAATACAAAAATTCAGCCACTCCTGTTCCCGTCTTGTCTGGTAAAGCTGTGGCTTCAGGCCACTTTGAGAATAAGCATGATACAGTCATTATGTACTTCTTCCCCCTTGGTGTTTCAGGGAGAGGTCCAATTAAATCCACTCCAATAGTGTGCCACACCTCATCAGTTACAGGAACAGGATGTAATTCAGATATGTACTTGTCAAACTTTCTAAAAGTAAGTGTGCTCTTGTGTGTGTGTGTGTGTGTGTGTGTGTGCGTGTGCGTGTGTGTGTGTGTGCGTGTGTGTGTGTGTGTGTGTGTGTGTGTGTGTGTGTGTGTGTGTGTGTGTGTTCAGCTGAACAGCTGAATGCAATTCATGAACAGCTACAGTAAGTACCTGTTAGCTCTTTGGGATTGGTCACCGGTGCGACAAAATTCTTTAACGTCATCAACAATGCCAAGCCAATAGAATCGTTCAGTAACTTTTTTAAGCGTCTTATCCCGCCCAAAATGTCCTCCACCAAGAGCGCTGTTATGGCAACCTTCCTGTACCTCAAGCTTTTGTTTCATGGTTATCACCTGCTGGCGAAATGAGCCCTTAAATTTTCATGAAATATCACTTATGGATGCGATTACCTTCAGATCAATGTCCGATTTCAGTGGTGACGGAACCGCTACGGCCACTGCGGCCATGGCCGCACCACTTTTTACGGCTGAAATTAATAATTCATTAGTTATTAACTATAATTGTAACCTATCATGATTGACGAAACAACAGACGAATCAAATAAGGAACAGGTGGTTATATGTTTTCGTTGGGTGGACGACGAGTTAGATGTTCACGAAGACTTTTTCGGGCTGTATGAAACAGAATTAACTGAAGCTATTGCATTGTTGACAATTATCCACGACGTGTTAAATAGGCTAAATATTTCCATCACTAAACTGAGAGGTCAATGCTACGATGGAGCATCTGCAATGTCAGGGTGTGAAGCAGGAGTTGCAAAACTCATTCTAGATGAAGAACCTCGAGCCATCTACACACATTGCTATGGACACTCTCTGAACTTAGCCTGCAATGACACCATTAAGCAATGTGCGATAGTAAGAAATGCATTTGACACAGCAAATGAAATAACAAGGCTAATTAAGAAATCTCCTCGCATGCAGAGATGCGATTTTAAATCGATTATAACTTGAAGTTACTTCCTCATCTCCAGGTATTAGAATTAACGCTTTGCCCAACAAGGTGGACCACAAATGCAGAGTGCTTAGGAAGAATAATAACAAATCATGATCTCCTTTACCAGGTATGGGAGGAGGCTTTGGAATATGTAAAGGAAACTGATATGCGATCGCGGATCATAGGTGTTAAAACCTGCATGAGGACGTTTGACTTCCTTTTTGGCATAATGCTAGGCGAGCTGCTTCTTCGTCATAGTGACAACTTAAGCAAAACTCTTCAATCTCGTCACATGTCTGCTGCAGAAGGGCAGAAGGTTGCAGCCATGACAGTAAAGAAGTTGAAGTCTTTGAGGACAGACGAGAGCTTTCAAGCATTTTGGGAACTAGTGCAGAAAACTGCGAATGAACTTGAAGTGGAGTGTCCATCATTGCCCCGAAAGCGTAGAGCTCCAAGACGCTATGATTCCATAGGTAACGAAGATGCTTTTCCTCATCAAGTTGAAGATTATTATTCTTTGAAGGCATTGACAGAATTGTTAATGGAATTGAAATGAGATTTGACCAGCCAGGATTCCAAACGTATAAGAAATTAGAAAATGTGTTACTTAAGGCAGCAAACAAAGAGTCTTATGATGATGATATTGAATTTATTACACAACTTTATGGTTCCGATCTAAACCTGCAACAGCTAATGCATATTGTCCAGCAATTTGCCACAGTCAAGCATTGCATATGATCTGAGTTCTATAGTTGAATTTATAAAGAGACTATCACCAATCCAAAAGGCTTGATTCCATGCACAAGTTCATTGCCTGGTTTCGTTGATACTGGTCATGCCAGCCACAAATGCTAACAAGCGAGAGATCATTTAGTGCGTTGCGTAGAGTCAAGACCTTTCTACGAACAACGATGACACAACTGCGACTAAACAACTCGATGATTTTGTTCGTTCATAGCAATTTGACAGATAAAATCAATTTAGTGGAGCTAGGTAATGAATTTATTCGCGGTTCCGAACACCGCCAGACATTGTTTGGCAAGTTTACGTTAACTGATTAAGACTTCTATACTGTGCATGTATTATTTGTAATTGTTGCTCATAACTAGATACATCTGTCATGTTTGCGCGTATAATATTATGCATGCTCATCTATTATTCATTGGCCGCACCACTTTATAATAGCTTCCGTCGCCGCTGGATTTGCCTTTATAATACAACGACCCATCTTTCACGACGAATTTCTTTGCTTTCTTTCTAAAATAATCCTTTGAATTCTACGTGGGAAGATTGGGCACCGTATACCATTGCAGCAATATGCCATCAAATTGTCGTACTCCTCTTGCTCCATATAATCCGCTACACGTGTCAGTAGAGTAGGCGTCAAAATTTCCTAAAGACGACCGTATATCCTGAGGAAAATTTGACGCTTCAAAGGATTAAGGCGATCAAATTTCCTAGGAAATATTGACGCCGCGTCAAAATTTCCTAGCGTCAAATTTTCCTGTGACACCGGCATAGCAGCATCCAAGAGTCGCTTCAGGTGATGTGCGTACATGTGGACCGTCTCTCCGGGGCGTAGTTTCCGAGATTGAAATTTGGCGAAAGCTGAGAACTCTGTCGGCTTTAACGCATTCTTTAGGGCTTGCTTCGTAGCGCAGTAATCTCCTCTTGTTTTCCCCGGAATCGCCAACCACGCGACGAGAGCTTCTCCTTCCAGCAGCGTAGGCAGCTTCAACGCCATCGTATCCTCCTGCCACGCGTTCGCGGCCGCACAAATCTCGAAGCGTTCCAACCAATCAGCGAAGTTTCCTTGGGAAAAACAGCTCGGCAAGCTTATGTGTCGTTGAGGCTCCATTCTTTGCTACCAGTGTAATAACTCTTAACTCGTAACAACAGCATGAATACCATACATACAATTTCTGTTTATATACAAGTTCAGTGATATAGATATGTCCAATCATATTAGAGCTTGTCGGCATGTAATGATCCCGAAGACGTCCGGAACACCGATCATTCTCTGGTAGCGGCTGTGCAGTCCCGCCAAGTGCGTATTAACTGTACTGCAGGTCCCCCGACCGACTTCATTAAAATTACATAATAGTAGTACCTTATACAGCCACGTATCACCTCCAATACGAATTGCCTTCTATAATCACTCACATATTTGCTGCGCATAATAAATTCATGCATAATTACAAGTGCAAAACTACAAGCAACCAACTAAAGAATATATCTGGTTGCTAAGGCAACTATATACTGTTCAAAACATAGTTGATCAGCCGGGAAGTAACAGTTTATTAATGGTAACCACGTCCTTGTATCGGCATGGACATCAGGTACTTGGCCAAGGGCTTTCTTACCGCCAACCGTTGCAAAGGCACGGGCTCCTCCTGCGACGGGAACGGATCAGGGTCAGCTCTCAAAGCTTTCAAAAATGCTTCTATCTGTTCCTTGGTCGTGGATTGCATAACGAACAGGTGTGCATAGATGAATTTAACTTTATTCCCGCTGCTATCAAAGTAAGTCACTGTCTCCGTGCCCAGAGAGTAATCTCTTATGATTTGAGGATTAGGCTTCTTGAAGCGAATAGTTAGAGCGAGGGGAGTGGTTTCAATCTTCAGTTCTCCAGGCTCGCTCTCCATCTTGTGTAGCTCATCACTGATGCACTGCAGGTAGTCTAAGCACCTCAGTACCGCCTTCACCTGGTCATCGTATGGGTGATCGCTGATGTAGTTCCACAGAACGAGCGGCGAAAAAGCGTTACGCGAGCCGGCAAAAGTGGTGTCTGGGGACCCGACGTAATTGGGGATGGACGGGGGCTTGAGAACCAGTTTTCTCCGCGTCATGAACACGCCACAAGCCCAAGGAGATCCCATCCATTTGTGACCACTCGTGGTAATGGAGCAGACAAAAGGCAACCTGAAGTCGAAGACCGGACCTACTAGGTCCGTCTCACCGTGTTTGTAAGCCATCTCGAGGAAATTCATGAATGAAGCACCAAGGGCGCCATCCACGTGAACCCAAACCTTCAGACGCTGAAAAGTTTCCTTTGTGCCGTCATCGTAGTTGACTTCAAACGTGTTATAGAGCCCTCCTTCTTGCTTGGCTACCTCATTCATGATGGCTTCTCCAGCTTTCTGCACGTCATCATACGCTCCCTTGAAGGTTGACCCGTAGTTGAATACGACGATGGCAGTGTGTCCTTTATCAGTAAAGAAAGTGACCAGTGCTGTCAACTTTTCACTATCAACGGTACCAGGCCCAAATGGACCATCTGTAGATGGAACTTCATACGGCCAACCTTGATAGCCTGGAAGCGGGCAATCGTCAGGATATTTCTCGCTTCCAACCTGATAGAATGTTTTGATTTGTTCGAGAGCAACCGTTTTGGGCAGCGAGTAATGGGCGTCCTCCGAATAGAAGATAACGGGCTCGAGGGCGTTGTTGTTGGATGGGTGAACAGGTGTAGCCTGGATCATGGCACACGTGTCGCCCTTAGGAGACGGCTCCAAGGATACATCGATCGCGAGTTCTTTACCGCTTACGTAGTCACGCGCAGTCCACAGGCCGTACATGTTTCCCTCCGTGGAGCCCATCGTCAGACAATAGCCCCAATAGGCTTCCTTGTTATCCTTCATGCCTTCGTGAGGCCCCGGCCAGTCGATGTTCCACAGGGACGCGTAGTAATCGAGCACGTTCCGCTCAATCCATCGCGTGTTCGTCTGGCAGTTACTCTCGGCGTACGGGTCTCCTACGTTGTTGGTGTGGATGCACAGAAATTTCTCCAGGTGACTATAATTGAAGAACGTGTTCGATTGGTAGCCAATAAAGGTTTTCTGATACTTTTGGTTTCTTTCCAAAGCTTTATCATTCGCATCCTCTACCTGTTTTGGGCAGAGCCCGGAGGACGGAACCTGGAACATAGACTGAAACTTCCTGTGGGGACAAGGTAAATCAAGAAGAGTGGGGTAGGCATCGATGGGGTCTGTATACGGGGGTTTCACCAGGTAAGAATCACCCTCGCCGCTCGGATCTTTTGCATATTTGCTGACTGATTCCCTCCATTCTTTCTCTTCTGGTCCGTACGGAATCGTAGGTAAGAATCACCCTCGCCGCTCGGATCTTTTGCATATTTGCTGACTGATTCCCTCCATTCTTTCTCTTCTGGTCCGTACGGAATCGTAGGATCCGGTACTACATGTATGCTGGGCTCTGCCATTGCAAGAGTATCCTCTATACAGCTGTGCGTGAAAATCTCTCAGCAATGTCCCTTTTTATACACGCTGCGAGGCGAACCAGCGGCGTATATTCTCAGAACGAATAATTGGAAATCCGTGCGGGGAAACGCAACAGCAAAATGTGCGCATGCGTGCACCGGTGCTTGCGGTATGTATAGTCAACAAGTATCATGACACGTATAGAGTGATAAATGCATGGCTTCTAGCATGCCAAGCCCAAGTATATTCCGCATCTAAAAGTAGCTCATGCATCAGATTCCGACCTAGCTGGGTGACTATACAAATTACCTGTACTGGGAGTGGCGCTAACGAGTGAACCAAGTAGTCCCTTTAATTGCACGAGGTGGAGTGATGGTACTTCTCTGTACGATCAAACACCGCGATTACGTCACGCTGAGAGGGTGTGACAACTTGTGATAGGGAGCCGTTGCCACATTTCGACCTCAGACCTTTATTAAAACTCCTTCGCTGGTAACAGCGCAATATTGCGCCGCAGCTGCTATAATAAAGCCACTTTTTATCAAACCATTAACGTTTTTGGAGTCAGCAACATATAGTTCAGAGGAAAATTTTATTTGGCCTCGTCAAATTCGCAGAGTTGTTTACAAAGAACGTTTTCCCGAAACGCTTGCTCCTCACAATACCGCAATCGCACTAAAGTGATCATGAAGACCTTTAGTACCATTTCGAGGCAAACATTTCCTCTCTGAACAATGACTCCAAAAACGTTAATGGTTAGATAAAAAGTGGCTTCTTTATAACAGCTGCTCAGCAATATTGCACTGTTGCACATGATTCTCTCATGCACGGCCACGTATACGAATGCAACTACACGTGTACATTATGATGTTCATGCAGCTGTAATTGGGGACATTGGTCACGTTGACAGTAATCGCAGTGGCACACAACCCTCACGAGTGACTTCTTCGTTACGTCAAATGTTACTTTGTGCGGCTGTCTTGTATAGATATAGGGCAATCCACTACGCCACTTATAATTGGGTTGAATTTATAGTCTGATCTCTCCTCCACAATAACCCATTCAGCCACAAACGACACCTGTACACTGCACATCGCAGTGTTATTGAAGAGGCACGTGGTACGCAGAATGAAATCAGTTGTGTAGTGAACCAATAGTTATTCCATATTTAATAAATGAGTACATAGATTATTGGAATGCATGTGTATCAGATGAAATCCAGCGTCGTTCAGTACAAATTCAATGCTGGAGAGAGTCCAGTGATGGGGACTTCAGACATGCAGCCAAATGGTAGAAATTGGTTCTTTTGAAGGCTGTGAAGTATTCCATTATTTCTATAATGCATGCATGTCGATGTCCTCATAACAAAGCAGTATATAAGTGCTCTGCTGCGCAAATGTGTTCATGTATTTAACATGCAAAACATGGTGGTGCGCCTATTTCCTTGTTTACCCGAAGATTTACTGGAACCTCATGGGTTTTCATCTGATGTACGCATGCGTGCATTCCAAGAACTCTTTACATATACAGAACAATAAAATACTAGCTCCTTTCCCTAACTGACGTTTCGTGCATGCACTTTGTATATGGTCCCATAGAACTTCGGTAGAAAAGATTCTGTTTTGCGTAAAATTGCAGTCTATAGATGTCAAAAGTCCTCAACATATTGCTACTCGATGATACCGGTTTGGGCATGCAAAAGTTACCAGGATGAAAGATATAACTAACCACATATACCCTTTTCATTCTTAACATACAACTAACGCGTCTCGAAAACCAACTTCTTGAAAGTGTGTTGAAACGTTTTCACCGATAAGCATGTGTGTACATGTATGTATCTTGTATGATGCATGGCTGCCTTATTAAGTAGCAATGGCCAAGTCCAGTGTGTGTGTGTGTGTGTGTGTGTGTGTGTGTGTGTGTGTGTGTGATTATGTACATGCACCTGTCTTTCTAGTGTGTTCCACCCTATAAAATGGTTTCTGTTTAAGCACTATTATATCATTCATTGTTCATGGCCAGCAGCACCAAATACAGATGGCCGTGATGCAGCTCTGATCACTTATCAATGAACAGATGGCATGAAGTGATTTTGACTTTGACTACAGTACCCCTACCCCTATATCAACCCACCCTCATATCAACCTTGGGAAAATATGCCCTATTCATAGTGATGTTAGGTTTTGTGTTCCTAGCAATCGCCTCAACCCACCGCTAACGAGATTCATTTTGTGAACTCATTAGTGGTCGGTTGAGGCAATCGCTAGAAACACAGAAACCTAGCCTAACATCACTATGAATAGGGTATATTTTCCCACACATACTGTACCCTTACATCAACCCCATGGTATAGGGGGGTTGATATTATACTGTACTCATTAGTATAGCTGTTGGTGTATGTAGTGGCTAACTCTGTATGACCTTTCCCTGGGGTATGTGAAAAGTTTATGCAGCACCCACAACAAGATACACTTCTAATTAAATAGAGACCTGTTTCCAAGAGCTACAGCACTTTGAGGCTGCCCTCTGGTCCCCAAATTGTACGACACGCATAGAGTGATAAATGCATGGCTTCTAGCATGCAAGCCCATGTATGTTCCGCATCTAAAGTAGCTCATGCATGATACTCCAACCTAGCTGGGTGGTTGACTATACTAATTACTGTCACAATTTGTGATTACCAAATACAAATGCCACACCACAAATGTTCCTAAAACATAAAGTCTGCTGAGCCTTGTAGCTGGTAGCACTTTATACCTTCACTTGAGTTCTTGTTGAAGCTTTTCTCCAAAATACTGGGATGCCACACCCACTTTGTACTACAGTGCTATGAAAGCACAACTCCTTAAATTGTTAGACAAGCTGGGAAACAAATGACTAAACAAACTAGCAGTAAAAGGCAAACTATCGAACAGAAGAGGAAGTGAGTGTGCATGTGCTGTGTGTACATGTAAGTAAACAAATGAGGGTAAGTAAGAGGTACGTTTTATTCTCTTCCTCATATCCCTCCCTCCTCCCCTTACACCCTCCACCTCACCCCATCTTCCTCTCTCCCCCACTCCACCCTTTCTCCCTCCCTCCCCCTCACCCCTCCCGCACCCTCCCCCGCATTAAAGTATATAATTTAACAACCCCCCCCCCCCCCTTTTTCTGAAATCCTGGATTCACCCCTGGTTGTCATTCTTCTACAGTGGAGAACATCTTACTTGGCCTTTTTTGTTTTCCAAAGTTTTATGTTCTATGTTGTATTTTTCAGTAGTAGTATGGGATAATTACATACCTCTATTGTGAAATGACTTGGCAGTATGAACTTGAAAAAGAAAGTCATCACGTGATACCAATGGTTAGTTAATAACGAATTTAGCTACCCCTCTCAGCGCCAGCTGGTGACGGGGAAACAGCTAAACGTCTCCTCTTCCGTTTCCCCGTCACCTGCTGGCGTTTCTCTTCTGAGTATTTCTGCAAACGCTTCATTACACCTGCTAACGGTCTCCTCGGGCTCTTTCGCTTTTTCAGCTCCGTCCATGTCGACGAGGCAGCCTTACTAGCGTGCCTTTTAGAGCGACTACTAGTTGGAATTTCGTCAGGAGGGTTCTGAAAAGAACCGTTTCGATCGCTAGAAATAACGCCCTCAGCCATTCAGAAACAACGCCCTCGATGATTAGATAGGTTATGAAAGTTTATGCGTTTTTAAACGTATTCAATGTCTAATTATTCAAAATGGCGACATTACCAAGCCACTGGTTTTTTGAGCTTGTTTTCTAGCGTAGAAAACAAGCTCAAAAAACCTGTACATTTAACGTTACAGGCCGTGAATGGAGCCAATTCGATAGTACACGTATCGCACAATGTAATCTGAAAATCCTGAGTACTATAATCTTCGCAAGAGGAAAAACCTGACCTAACATAATGATAGTATAAACATTACTACATTTTCTGGCAAATAATGTTATCATTAGATATTGGCACTAGCATTAAACTATACCTGCATTAGCCACACAAATAAATAAGGTGATAAATGCCATAATGAATTCAGTATGTCAGTTTACTCACCTCTGTCAATTGTGTCTGTATCTGATTTCTGCTCTTTCTGTTCTCATTCACTGCCAGTGGCATTCCTGCAAGGGATTCCTTTATGACAGAAGCTAGTGCATTCATATTTATTTTTCAGCATCAACATCTCAATTTGATACAGAGTCCCTCTGTGCAGTTTAATTTAATTAGTACTCTGAAAACGTTCCAAGGGACTTTGTTTCTTGCAGCTTCCTTGTAACTAATTATTTTTTCGTGCTCCCATCCACCTACTGATATGTTGCATTCTCCATCATATTGACTTCTCCAAATCTCCGCACCTCTGGAGGATTCCTGATCTGTATCGAAATCGATATAAAGATTTTGACTTGCCAACAATCTCCACAAACAATACATGGAAGTTGCAACAGGTCAGTGCATGCTTGACACCATTATACTTACATATCATGTACATAATTTTCAATAAAGAATTCAGTAACTGAATGCTGTTTGGAATGCTTCTTTGCCATCTTCTCGATAGTTAATGTCAGCCTTCTCTCACACTGGTCTATGTTTATCAGTAGCTGCTGAGTGTTTTGTTCCTTCCTCATTTTCAGGCAAGTGCACCTCACCAACAGAGGATTTTGGTTCTTCTTCAACTGCAGATTAGAGGATCTTGTTTATTTCTGTTTCATTCTTAAAGTTCAATTTGGACAGATTCTTCTGGTTTTGTCTCATCATCATTACTGAGGTCTAGTTGATCAGCTCCATTAACATTACAATCACTGCTATCATAGTGAGCACTAGGTTTAGTATCACAAATCTCAGGACCCTTTCAAGTCCTCTTTCACTGTCATCACGCTTAAAAGATCATCTTCATCAATCTTCCCCTATATTCAATATCTGGTATGTCTATTGATCTACATGGGAAGCCACCACCAGGACTTATCCATCAGAATGGGAAGATATTCATTCATAAGGGAGTGCTCTGTTGACGTTACAAAGAATCAGTAGACTCAGAGCCTTGTATTCAGATGCTAATACCAATAGACTCCATGATAGGGCAGGTCACATGGGTATAAAGGGAACAATGGAGGGAGTAAGGCATCGATACCACTAGCCCAGATATTGAGTGATGGATGCGAGAATGTGAACTAGGTCAAAAAAGAAACAACCCTCAACCCACTTCCTCAGGGTACAATTAGTGCTAGTTACCCTTTTGTGAAAATCTCATGGGGACCGTTACCTGTGACCAGGTATAGATAATAAGTACATTTTGGTGGTAACAGAATGGTTCCTTTGCCAGTTACTGATGGTCTCACTTTGACCAGCATATTAATGGATGAGGTAATACTGTTGCTATGGTGTTCCTCAGCAGCTATACAACACCAAGGGGGGCAACCTAAATGCAGAAGTAAACCAAAAGATTATGTCATTGAAAACACCAGGCAACAGTCTACCTTCCACAAAGAAATGGGTAGGTGGGCACGGAACTATTTAATCATAAGGTTGATGCAATGTGTAATGTATTACGTCATGACCGGTTATGGCCTTCCACTTCCCCGCGCTCTTCGAGCACGCCGCCTTTGTTCCTTTGTTTGAGCCATGACACTTAACCATGTTAAAGCACGTGTTTCCGCAGTTCAACCAGATATTGTGTTGTGTATCGTTTGCTGTTTGTGTCCCATATTCTACGTTGTCTCGTCTGTCGGGTCATTGCGCAGGCCGTGTGCGTGCACCGGGTGTTGGACATAACATTGGCGACGAGGTAAACAACTAACTCTTTTACCACACCTATACAGGTTGGAGAAGCAAGATGCAGTCGTCACACGGGAGCGTTGGGCCGTTCGACCGAGAGGCGGAAGAGTGGTCATCGTACTGTGAACGTGTGGAACACTATCTGGCAGCAAACGCCGTTGAAAATCCGGAGCAACGTCGTGCAATACTGCTCTCGGTATGCGGTCCAACAACATACCAACTAATCCGTAGTTTGGTGGCTCCCGGGAAACCCTCCGACAGATCTTTCCCAGAAATAGTACAACTGGTCCAGGAACATTTGACACCGGCTCCGTCGGCCATAATGCAGCGGTTCATGTTCAATGGACGAGTACAGAAAGAAGAGGAAAGCATTGCAGACTTTGTGGCTGCGCTACGTAAATTGGCACAATTGTGTGAGTTTGGCGACACGTTGGAGCAGATGCTGAGGGACCGGATAGTGTGCGGCACAAAGGACAGCAGAGTACAGCGTCGCTTACTGGCTGAGCCCATGCTGACGTTTGCGAAAGCGCTAGAAATCGCACAGGCGTCCGAGCTCGCAGAAAAGAATGCACTGGTCCTGCAAGGTCAAAGACAGACTACGCCGAGCGCTACGCCTCACAGTCCGGCTGAGGTAAACGCAATCGCAGGTCAAGATAGAGCGGCCAAACAGTCACCTCCTAAACGCCAGTTTCCACCGTGTTCGAGTTGCGGCAGGAAGCACGTTTCCTCGAGCTGTCCGTGCGCAGACTGGGTTTGTTTTTCGTGCGGCAAAGTGGGCCACGTGGCAAGAGTTTGTCGCAGCAACACAGGTTCTCACTCAAAGCAGCCTAAACGGTTGCAACGCAAGATGGCTGAGGTACAGGATAAGGCTACTGTGCTTACATTGTCTGCTCCGACAGCACAGCTCAACCCGCCCTTGTTAATTGTGCTATCGGTGGACGGCATTCCATTGGCGATGGAGATAGACACGGGTGCAGCGGTATCTCTCATCAGCGAAACAACATACAGGAGCCATTGGTCTGAGGCATCTAGGCCACCACTGGAGCATACTAGCATCGTGCTGAAGGCGTACTCGGGAGTGGTATTAACGGCGCTGGGTCAGATTACCGTCACAGTATCGCACAAACATCAGTCGCTCAAGCTACGTTTACTGATAATTCAGGGCGATGGCCCGTCGCTTCTGGGTAGGGACTGGCTGTTCAGACTTCATGTTAACCCGCGAAAAGTTGGCTATCTTTCATACCCGCTGCTCCTCCGTGGATCTGGAAGGTGTTCTGGCCAAGCATGCAGACTTGTTTAGGGATGAGTTAGGCCTTGTTAAAGGAGCTCCAGTTAAACTCCACGTGGAATCTACCTGCAAGCCCCGCTTCTTTAAGCCACGCCCTGTTCCTTACGCCCTCAGAGGAAAGGTCGAAGCGGAATTAGAGAGACTGTTACAGGCCGGGGTGATTGAACCTGTTCGCTGGGCGGATTGGGCGGCACCAATAGTTCCCGTCATGAAACGAGATGGAAGTGTGCGTATCTGCGGGGATTACAAGATGACAGTTAACCTGGCAGCCACGGTTGAGACATATCCCCTGCCTCGGGTCGAGGACTTGTTGGCTTCCATTGGCAACGGCAGGGTATTCTCCAAGCTCGACCTCGCAAATGCTTACACTCAATTGGAGCTGGCGGAGGAGTCCAAGACCCTGGTTACCATAAACACACACAAAGGACTATTCAGATACAACCGTCTCCCTTTTGGAGTGGCTGCGGCCCCAGCCATATTCCAAAGAACGATGGAAAGCATTCTGAGGGACATTCCCCACGTCTGTGTGTATCTCGACGACGTACTAGTGTCGGGGGAATCGGAATCAGCACATTTGCAGACCTTAGAACTTGTACTTTCCCGCCTGCAGCAAGCTGGGTTTCGATTGAAGTTGGCCAAGTGCGCGTTCATGCTCCCGTCGCTCGAATACCTGGGACACGTTATTTCGGAAAAGGGTGTGCATCCAACAGAGGAGAAAAAGCAGGCCATAGCAAACGCCCCCGCACCGGTTAACGTCACACAACTTCGGTCCTTCCTGGGTATGCTCACGTACTATGGCAAGTTCCTGCCAAATCTAGCCACAACGCTATGTCCCTTGTATGAGCTACTGCAGAAGAACAAGAGTTGGTCGTGGGGAAAACAGCAAGAGTCGGCATTCAGGCAAGCAAAGAAACTTCTGACCTCCGCGGAAGTTCTGGTGCATTTCGATCCTAGCAAGGAACTGCTCCTGGCATGCGATGCCTCACCTTACGGGGTAGCGGCGGTGTTGTCGCACAAGCTGGCTGATGGCTCAGATCGTCCCATTGCCTATGCATCTCGCACGCTCTCCCCGGCTGAGAAGAAGTACGCCCAGATCGAGAAGGAGGGGCTCGCGGTGATTTTTGGGGTTACCAGATTCCACCAATACATTTATGGGAGAGAGTTCACCATTGTCTCGGACCACAAGCCACTGCAGTTCCTGTTAAGCGAAAGCAGAGCTATTTCGCCCATGGCTTCAGCACGAATTCAACGTTGGGCTCTCACGCTTGGGTCCTATCGCTACCACATACAATACAAAGCGGGCAAGTTACAGGCCAATGTGGACGCGCTTAACCGACTGCCGTTAGAGGAACCAGCCATGGGAGAGGAGCCGACACAAGAGGAATCCGTACTGATGATGGAGGTCCTGGAGAGAGGCTCGTTCCCAGTGTCGAGTGACACCGTCCGCAAACAGACAACCAGAGATCCAGTACTAGCCAGAGTGAAGAACATGGTTGTTCATGGGAACTGGGATGCTGCCGAACGTTCGGAGGATGTACGCCCGTATGCGAGCAGGAAGTGGGAACTAAGCGTGCAAGGGGATTGCGTCCTGTGGGGGAGCCGAGTCGTGATTCCAAAAGCATGTAGGGAAGCGGTACTGGAGATGTTACACGAGGCACACCCAGGCATCGTTCGGATGAAGGCATTAGCCAGGAGCGTGGTATGGTGGCCAGGGATCGATGGTGACCTGGAAAAGAAGGTGAAGTCCTGTCAGCCGTGTCAGGTTAATGCGAAGTCTTCCCCGGTGGCCCCCCTTCACCCCTGGGAGTTCCCAACAAGGCCGTGGTCTCGGCTACATATAGACTTTGCAGGGCCGTTCCTGGGGAAATTGTTCGTAGTATTGGTGGACTCCTACTCGAAGTGGCTGGAGGTGGCGGTGGTCCCTTCCTGTTCGACCTCTGCCACAATTCGTTTCCTCCGCAATGTTTTCGCCACTCACGGGACTCCAGATCAAATTGTCTCGGACAATGGCACGGCATTCTCCAGCGTAGAGTTCAAGTCTTTTCTGGAACGGAACAACATCCGCCATAGCACAAGTGCGCCGTATCACCCATCAAGCAACGGGCTGGCAGAACGATACGTTCAAACGTTTAAGGAGGCTCTCAAGAAATCTCAAGGGGACATCGAGACACGCCTGGCTCGTTTCTTGTTTATGTACCGTCTCACCCCCCAGTCTACTACCGGGCAATGCCCTGCGGAGCTACTTCTGGGTCGGAGGCCCCGTTCCCCCCTGGACGCCCTGCATCCGGACCTTTCAGAGAAAGTGGTCCGCGAACAGCAACGGCAGAAGACAATTCGCGACCGCCACGCCAGGTTTCGTGAATTACAGCCAGGGGATTTAGTGTACGCCAGGAACTACAATGGGTTGCCAAAGTGGTTGCCTGGGGTCGTGACCAAGTGCACCGGTCCGGTATCGGTCGTAGTAGACCTTGGTGAGGGTAGAGGCGTGTGTCGGCGTCACTTGGATCAGGTCAGAACTCGGTACGAAGCTTCAAGGCGGGGCAGTTGTGAAGAAGGGGAGCTTAGCCTTAACGCAGGCACAGAGAGCGTCCAAGGAGGGGAACAAGCAACAGCCGTCTCACCAGGCAGTACTAGTCGGGAGCCCGCCACGGACGTAGTTCAGGCTCCCGTAGCCTCTTCAACGACTAGCGCCACCTCGGAGGGTACGGGAGAAATGCGAATGCCTGTGAGTGGAGCGTCGCTGGATGCCCATCCCGAGCCCACCCGTCGTTCAACGCGTCGACACACGCCCCCAGACCGCTACGGGCTTTAGCAGGAAGGAGTGTAATGTATTACGTCATGACCGGTTATGGCCTTCCACTTCCCCGCGCTCTTCGAGCACGCCGCCTTTGTTCCTTTGTTTGAGCCATGACACTTAACCATGTTAAAGCACGTGTTTCCGCAGTTCAACCAGATATTGTGTTGTGTATCGTTTGCTGTTTGTGTCCCATATTCTACGTTGTCTCGTCTGTCGGGTCATTGCGCAGGCCGTGTGCGTGCACCGGGTGTTGGACATAACACAATGCTTGAAAAAAAAAAAGAGTGAGAGCATCAAGGGGATTAGTCATCTTCAGAAAGCACTTTTTGCACATAGGACATCATTGCATGAATCCACAGGTTACATACTTTGTCATTTTTGGACGTTCACCTGCCTTACCTGTTGATGTTATGTTGGGTCATTTTGGTTTTGGAGAAAGTGATGATGGCACTATTCCCCAGTACATCAAGGAGGTGAGGACAACACTCAAGAATGCCTATGATGTAATACATGACAATTTGGATGCTGCACAGAAAAAAAAAGGAAGGAAACGAAAGATAAGCATTGTGCAGAAGTGAGCTTTAAGATTGGTGACAGTGTGTGGCTTAGTAAAGATTGGTGAGACAAAGAAGTTAGGAGGGCTTATACTGTGATTTTACAAGTAAATCCAGTGAATCACAAGATCCAGTTAATTGGGACCGGCTACAAGATCCACCATAAAATTAGTTAAAGTGTTGTCTTGGTGATCCAGAAATATGTATAACGTCAAGACAGTTAGAACAGACGAATGAATTGAAGAGTGATGAAATGATCCCATCAGTAGATCTGGAATCACTTGATATGGAGCCTGGTCCAGGAGTTGAATGTTTAGGTGGATATGTATGTGCTGATGGCATGACACCAGCACAGCCAGTATACCACAGATCGCAGAAAGATTGCCATCTTCCTCTGAGATATGGCCATCCACTAGGGTTCTTCAAGAAGTTAAAGGGGGAGTAATGTGGTGTATGGGACTTATGTGATTGATAATAAATATGCATGCATTAATTATGATTGGTTATGTTGTACATGTATGTATTGCCGGTTGCGTGGTAACTGTCAATGGTTGTCTAGAATTTTGAGAACTTGGAGAGTATGTGCAGAGGTAGCTGATGAAGGTTTTAGATGTAATGAAATTCTGCTGCTACAACTCAAACATCAAGAACATACATGCACATTAAAGCACAGCATTAGCAAATGGAACTACATATAGTTTTCTTTGACTGCTTTCATCTTAGTGATATGCACGGGTAGACAAGCCTACGGGAGGGGTTCCTTGAATGGCAGATGATAAGTATAGACTGGAAAGGTCACTCCTGTTGGCTCCATTCATTCCCTCACAAATGTAAAGCTTTAACATATTACACAGGTGAGATGTATTGTTGATGATTAATTATCCAACTATGATACATTCTACAATATGAATCTAAGGAAGAGTGGAAGTAATGGACGCCAGTGGACATACTTTTCAATTTAAGTAGCTCCAACATGTACTTTGTGTACACTTCCCACAGCAATGCTACAACAGTTAAATGTGTCCTCAAACCAGTACGGAAAATAAACAACAGTTTTCTTTCAAATTATTCTCCATTGGTGGATGAATGCAGTTATCTTTGAATACTGTATACATATGGCAGGTGGGCCTCTTGTGATAAGGGATCGGACCCGACATTATATCAGCATTAGCATACATGTATCAAAGTCAGTGCTGTGATTGATTCACAAGGTGGTCCAGTTCATTATGGCCATCACTTCCAATGAGCAGCTGCATGCATGTGTTCAACCTCGAGGATACTCTGACACATGCACCTGCTATTTAGCCAGTAATGCTTGAACCAACTGCAATGACTAAATACCATCACATTACACCTAATGCTTCCCTGTGTCTGAGGTGCATGATATCCTTAATTCAGGGACTAAGACTCAACCCAAACGGCCAAATGGGGGTGATCATTCACATGCAGCCATCGCTGTTTGACACCCTATATACAGTTCTACTGCACTGAGAGCAGCTATAGAGTCCTTCAAGTTTATGAATATATAACTCATATGTATAGCCTGAGACATATTGCACAAGTTCCCACTTAAATTCATGAAACCAGTAAGCGTGTGTGGAGCGTGCTGTTGCCGGCATGTCTTTAAAAAAGACCGGCTGCTTTCATTGCCAGTTGAAGCTCAAATGGCAATCTATACTTGTGAGATGAATAGGTCAATGGTGTGCACCACATGGACTAGGCTTTTTATTGGCTGAGAAGCAACCATAACAGGTGACCTGTATTCTGCATGCCACTTTAATTTATTAATTGAATGCGTTGAAGCACTTCAGTTGTTTATTTCATTATATTAGTATATAATGGCGTCTGCATGCCGAAATGCTGGTTGCAACGTCTCATACTTGTAGAAGTTAAAGCCTTCTCCACTGAAGCTCCGTTAGCTATTTTACTATAGTTGGAAAGGATTGAAAAGGCTACTCTGTGTCCCGTTTACTTTGACGATGGGAAAGGGGTGACATAGGCTGCTGCTGCAATAGTTGAAGAGTGAACTGGCCTAGATGGCATATATGAGACCAATTGAAGAGTGAACTGGCCTAGCTGGCATATATGAGACCAATTGAAGAGTGAACTGACCTAGCTGGCATATATGAGACCAATTGAAGAGTGAACTGGCCTAGCTGG
This sequence comes from Ephydatia muelleri, assembly GCA_013339895.1. Taxonomy (NCBI): domain Eukaryota; kingdom Metazoa; phylum Porifera; class Demospongiae; order Spongillida; family Spongillidae; genus Ephydatia; species Ephydatia muelleri. Next base: position 7,298,649 of record JABACO010000013.1, read on the forward strand.
CATATATGAGACCAATTGAAGAGTGAACTGGCCTAGCTGGCATATATGAGACCAATTGAAGAGTGAACTGGCCTAGCTGGCATATATGAGACCAATTGAAGAGTGAACTGGCCTAGCTGGCATATATGAGACCAATTGACGCACATGATTGCATCACATAGAGCTTTTTATTTCCAGCTTCTTGTAGGTGATATGAATGAATTTTTTCAAGTTTCAAAATCAAAACATTTCATGCGCAAGATCAACATCAGAACTGGTCCTTTTGCTGTGTTTTGAGAGGTTCGATAATTTAAACTAATTGATAAAATGTCACTTAAATGTTTTAATCTCAGTTCTGCCAAAAGTTGAATGGCATCAGGTTAATTACGCACTACAAAGTGAAATTCACCTACGCACACCTGTTCGTCATGCAGTCAACGACCAAGGAGCAGATAAACGAATTCCTGGAAGATTTGAGAAGTGACAAAGAGCCATTCCCTCCACAGGAACCGGCTGAATGATGATTGGTGGCTAGAAAACTTAGGGCTGCAAGTGCCTGATGTCAGTGTCAGTGCGTGGGCGTGGTTACCATTAATTAATGAAGATGCCACGTATTAATTAACAATGACTACTTTAGGAGCCAGTGCATAAAAGCACCCTGTAACGTAGCAATGATGTAATCCACCCGCAGCTGTGTAATGTTGGGTACGAGACTACGCAAGCACATACTACAAACCCACACCACCGAGTCATTTAAATCATTGTGCATATTATAGTCATGACATTATAAAAAAATTACAGGGTGCTCTTCATCACCTACACTAGATGCTCATGTCCCATCACCTACACTAGATGCTCATGTCCCATCACCTTCACTAGATGCTCATGTACCATCACCTACATACACTAGATGCTCATGTCCCATCACCTACCCATCTATCTAGAAAATAACTTACTTGGAAGCTATTATTGCTAAGTGTAGTTCATTAACCATGCACACAATAACTGTAGCCTTACAGTTTCTTACACAGGCAAGAGGTCAAAACTACACTTGCCAAGCAAGCAGTTTTGTCAGTGAGTAATTTATAAACACAATAGCATTTAATTTACATACAATTCTCATCATGGTGGTGGTGGTGGTGGTGGTGGTGGTGGTGGTGGTGATGATCGTAGGCGCAAGCAAAGACAACATAAAAGGTTTGAGAAACTACTGGAAACATACATAACCAAAGGAGGGTGCTGTAAGGACAACTGTTTGATTATCAATGGAGATCAGGCAAGGAGTGGGCCAGAGCACTATCCCGACTGGACAAGAAAGAAAAAAAGAATGTTGTGTCTGGAATGCTTGCTATCATGAGAGACGAGTCTGAGTTTAACAGCCATGACATTCAACGTACTCGAAGTGTCTACCACTATCGTCTAAATTAGAATACTACGATATGCATAGAAGCATTCAAGACTATTACTGAAATTAGGCAGTACAGTGGAGCCCCGAAATGCAGACTCCCTGAAATACGGACACCTCGATCAACAGGACACTATCTCTAGGTCCCAAAAAACGTACGTTGACAATGTGCTTGTTACACCCCTGAATTGCGTACACCTCGATATTCCGTAATCCGGACACTACGTAAGTGCGCCATCTGCTGTTACACAATACAAAAACACCCCGACAAGCGGACATGCTGCGTTATGATGTCATAATCAAGTTAGCATGTAATATACATGTATTATGAGAGATAATTTTCATGGATTATTTTCTGCACACGCTCCACATAGCTCTAGTACCGTACATGCGATACTTGCAGGGCACTTCCATGCCATATCCAGCACCACGATTCACAACTGCTCCAGTAACTTCCACTGTCCCTTTATTACATGTTCTGGACAAAAATGGACAGAAAAGGACTGGTAGTTTTGCAGGAACATGGCCGACAACTAAAGTACTTTGTTGTCTTTGATGTTTGTGGGCTCTGTCTGCAAAAGCAGAATTTTAGCTACGGAGGGTTGCGAGACAGCTTGGTAATCATGGTAACCCCTAACAAACGATGCTATTTCCACGTAGGAGCTCTCTACATCTGCTGGTTGGCTTGCCATGCTTTGCGGGGTAAGAAAAAGCACATTAGTAGACTCTGATATTTGTTTAAAGTGCATGACATATACATTACCTCTGATTATATACATGCAGAGTAGAGTAAATGCGCTCAAGCGTCAACAATGGTAGGTCGGTTGTAGGAAACGCGTACTTTTAATGCCTCACCAATCTACAGCTGGAGAGTAAATAAGTTGCATGGCTACTAATTCTAAGCGGAATGATTTGCGTCTTGCTACGAAGTACGAAGTGATAAAAGAAGCACAAACCCCCTCCTCCGAGAATGAAAAATTTGACAGAAGTCATTGACTACCTTGAAGGTATCCGTTCATTTCTTGAGCAGAACAGTTATGCAGAAGAAGCAACTATGAAGGATGAGCTACTGAGTGCAGTCATATACTCATTAAGTTCCAACCCCTGAATAAAGGACACCTCGATAATCAGGACACTTGAGGTTGGTCCCGCTAGTGTCCGCATTTCGGGGTTCCACTGTAATACATTGAAGCGTTGGCAAATGCAGTTGATCGCAGAATCAGACGTTGCACCAAGATCGCATGGAAACACTGGGAGATTACCTCACAACACTTTGTTGGCTAAAGATATCAGCAACGTTACCACCTTTATCATGTGCTATGCAGCAACAAATGGACTCCCTGACCCAGGTCGATTGCAAAGTAGTACTAGAGAGTACATTCTTGAAAGCAGCTTGACAATGTTGGATGTTTATAATGTTTACTGTCAGGCAATGTTGCAAAACAATTCAGCTCTATTACAAGTGCCTCAGAAAATGACATCAATGCATGGAAGATTGTATGCTTTAGTTCAGAATGTGTCTGTAAGCACATCAAGATACAGCAATCATAAAGTGATCTTTGTGACATATGCGATAAAACTTCGGTTGAACTACGCCACAGTTTGTCAGAAGAAACACGCAAACAGCTGAATGCTAAGTATCTTCAACACACAAGAAATGCAAAGTTACTTCGAGATTATAATAATAGTAATATCACTAAGACTGAACAGCAGTGGAAAGCCCTGGGTGCTGAGCAACGGCTCAATATACTGTCTCGACTTAGGCCTGGACGTCCTAGTCTTATGTCTGGGCCAATACCAACAGCATTTTCTATGCAGTACTCATTTGATTACTGTCAGCAGTTAACCATCCCATACAGCTCTCGGCAACGTGGCACCATATACTTCTGTATACCAAGAAAAGTTCATGTATTTGGTGTTTGCTTTGAACAACTAGCTCGTCAGGCGTTTTTTTCTCTCATCGATGAAGCAGAGACTATCAGGAAAGGACCTGCAGCTGTTGTTAGTCAACTACATGCATTTTTCCACCTGCATGGTCTTGGTGAGAAGCAAGTTACTTTCAATCTGACAACTGTGCCGGCCAAAATAAAAATCAAACCATGATGTGGTACCTGGCATGGAGGGTAATTATAGGCTTACATGACAAGATAGAACTTAATTTCATGTTGCCAGGACATACTAAATTTTGTCCTGATGCATACTTTGCCCTGCTAAAGAGATGCTACAAACGACAAGACCATAATGATGACATTGCTGACCTTGCCAAGTGTGTTAGGAAAAGTGGACGTAATGTTATATGTGTGTTCCGCAGTTGTATAAAGACTGGAACTATTATGATTGGAATGTTTTTCTCAGTCAATGGTTTGCACAACTGGTTGGCCACAGCAAACATCACATCTATATGTTTGACAAAGGCCATCCTGGCATCATAGGGTCAAGGTCATACCAGGTTTGGGCTCACAAATGAAAGAATTCTAACTATTAAAGGATGGAATAACTATTAAGGATATTGTGGATGCATACGCCTTATCACCAGCGCCTAGTGTGATAATACCAACTGGTCTGACCCAGCAACAGACAGAATATTTGTATGAGAAAGTGAGGGAGTATGTCTACGACAAAAGCAAGGTGAATAATGTTTGCCCCAGACCCACACATCTGCCTACGACAAACCAAACCACATTATCTAACAGTGATCTTCCTGGTCCATCATCAGCCTTGGCTTCAACCCCAAATGCCCACTGTGATGAAGTTGGAAGTGATCAAGTACCATTGCGAAAGAGAAGAACCAAAGCTGAATTAAATCTTTTATACCCCTGTACTATGTGTGATAGCAATCAGACTCTTTATCAACACAAAAAAGATGCACATAATGGTCCTCCTACTGCTGCATGTAGTCTAGCAAACAGCAAGGCTTCTGATAATGAAGATGACAAACAGAAAGTTAGAAAACGACGAAAGAAGTCAGAAATTGACTTATGTGCACAGTAGCCGAGCTGTACTTTATGCATAAGAAAAAACACCAGTCATGTTAAGCTATTTGCTCTTTTGTAATAGCCATTGATGTACATATTTCTGCAGTTACCACACCAGTTTGTCCACCAAACTTTATGAGCAACGTCTAATAAAATAAGGTAGTTACCATGTATGTTGTATCCACGAAAAGGGACATAACACATGTCATCCAATTCAGATCCTTTCAAACAGAACCCTCCAAATATTTATTTCTCTACTTGAAGGTTGTTGGTTATGGGATGGCAGGGGCGGATCCAGGATTTCGGGAGGAGGGGGCTAATAACTATAGTCACAAGTGGGGGTGGGTACTGGAGGGGGCAGCCAGGGGGTCTGGGGGAGCGCTGTAAGCTCCCCCAGTGGGGTCTGGAGCAAAGCTCCAGCAGCTTTTCTTACTTTTGCACTTATTTAGCATGAAAATATACATAATTTTGACAGAGATATCAAACAGCTTAATGTAATATGATTTGTTAACATGAAAGTAAAAATTAGCAAAGGCAACAGTTACATGTACTAGTGTTCAACTCTAATCAACAAAAGGATTCATTAGTAGCATTCTACGAGGGTGGCGATGTGAAAACTCTTCCACTACTTCTTCAGGGTCAATATCCACTTCTCTATGGCATTTGAGCAGAGCTAGACTATTCAACCTGTCTTCCCCCATGGTGCTTCGTACAGCAGTTTTAAGATGCCTTAGAAGGCTGCTAGATCTCACATTCACAACTTGTCACAGGAAGTGTAGTAATGATGACAAGGAGAGCATGAATGTTAGGATAAAAATCCTTATCAGTATGCCTTAGAACCTTCTCTGGAGTGTCCAACTCATTTGCTTCTGATGGCATTTTAGTCCATTTTATCTTCCACATGTCCATTTCAGAGTCAAAGCCTCTAGAGAATGGAAGATCATCACCATAAAGCTTAAGTAGGTTAGAGTAATCTGGTTCAGAGATGGTGGTATTGGAATTTACAATTTCGGATGGCATCAGCTGAATGCATTCAACTATGATACTGATAGTTTCTTTATCAAACCGCATATCAAGTTCTGTGATGAGATGGTCCAACATAGGGATGGTAAGGATTCGTTTATATATTATCTGCTGGGGGATTGGCACGATGCAGTTGCACAGGTGATATTCGAGGGCATGACTCTGTTACTCCAGCACTTTCAGCCAATGCTATAGCCTCACTGTATATTTTTGCATGCAACTTGTCAACTTTAGATCGAGCTTCTTTAATAGCTGACTTTACAGCCTCTACATCATTGCGTGCAAGAACTACATCAACATATCGTCCTTGAAGCTTTACACTAAGTCCTTTTGTGTAAGATAAGACACTGTGACTTAAACTAAAGCAACAACAAAAGAGAACTGAGAGATGGCAAGCAAGAAAGAATTTGCATCAGACCGTGAGACTCTCTGTTCCATTCTGATGCATAGCTTGATGCTATTTCTTCCATACAACATACAATTGGCATAAAAAGGTCTCGGAAAACTTCAAATGCTTCATGGCGTTCAACCCAACGTGTTCTGCACATCTGCTTCATCTTTGACCTTTTTTCTTCAGGAAGTAATTCTCCTATCCATTTTTCTAATGCAAGTTGCCTTTTAGGCGAATTACTGAAGAACCGTGACACAGAATCAGCAGTCTGCATCATACTGTTGATCTCTTTAACACTACAACATTTCACCACACAGAGATTTAGATGGTGAGATGCACAATGTGTGTATAAAGCTTTTGGGTATTTTGAAGTGATTCGAGCTGCTACACCCTTAGATGATCCAGACATTGCTCCACCATCATAAACCTGTCTGCGAAGTAAGTGTGGCTGTAGCTACCAGACAGCAAGGTTTGAGATGATATTTTCTGAAATTGCTTCACCCAGCTGACACACACTCATGAAAAGCAATGAACTTTTCCTGTGGCACACCTTCTTCGACATAACGTACGCAAATTGAAAGCTGCTCATCATTAGCCACATCAGTAGCCTCATCTGCAATAATGGAAAAATATTTAGCCCGCCGGGCTTTAGCAAGGATTTTGTTTCGAATGATCTCTCCACAAATCACAATAAGTTCATTCTGAACAGTTTTGCTGGTATAGAGTGCATTAGATGCACTATTCTTCAAGTGCTCCTCCAACACTCTATCTCCAGCCTGAATACAAAAATTGAGAAGAGCTAGAAAATTGCCATGGTTACCATTTGGATCATCCTGAACATCAGGGCAATTATCTTGATGACCTCTAAATGCAATTCCCTGGAGTCCACAGAAAATGACTGTTTCAACAATTGATCTGATTTTTAATCGATTTTCCTTCACACGTTGTGCCCTCTCTGCATTTATTCAGTTGTCGATTCTTAGTGCTTCACATTCCATTACAGAAATGAAAGTAGCAGCTTCTGTTACAGCACACTTGTGAAATCTCTTTCCTTTCAGGGTTTGATGAATAAAGTGGTCACTGAGCTTCTCGCTTGCCTTTTTGAAATTTATGAATGGTCTCACAACAAGGACCCCAAACTTATTCACTGAACACTCACACTTCCCAAACAACACACAGAACTTGCAATAACCACCTTCCGTTTGAGATTCAGAGTACACTAACCCATTATATTTGCTAAACCATGAGTGCTGAAAACTTCTCTTTTGCCCATTTATACTATGGCAAGGAAATTTGTAGCTTGCAGTTGGTACAAAGTGCTTCTTAAGCAGGACATACTTTTCATTATCAGTTAGGTTATGTTCTGACTTTAGTTTTACTACCTTCCAAAATCTCCTGACGAAATAGCAGGGTGTAGATCATTATTTTGTTTGTTTTCACATCTGGTTTCAATCAGTGTTTGTGTTGAAATACCAGCACTGTTTTCAGGGAATGAAAGTAAGGATGTTTGTTCAGCTTCCTGCATCTCGTAGTTTGCAACAGCGTCTGATTCTATTGCCTGCGTCTGATAGACCACAGCTGCAGGCAGTGTTGCGCTTACTGTGATGGTATTGCTGCCTGTCATCATGCTAGCTTCGCCCAGTGTGCCCACTTTGACAACTGACTGTGTTGTGCAGGATTCTGATATCATAGTGTGCGGCACACTGACACAATTGTTTTCAGCCATGGTCAGTGGTGATGTTTTATTTGAACAGCTAGCCTGAGCCACGTCTGCGCCCTCTGCGGATATCGTGGAGCCTCTAGCGTTAGATCTATGAAGCAATAGTTATTGCGTATACGATCGCCTTAAATTAATATAACAGGAAACTTGCTGCAGAGTGTACTTACCGATTCAAACCCCAAAACTGAGTCGAATCCACCTCATTTTTCCTTTCTTTAGTTGGAACACAGCAGTCGCTACCTGAGCATAGTGCTCTTTGAACGCTTCATATTGGAACGTGTCAATTAATTAATTATTCATGGTTAACTAATTAATTGGTCGGGGCGAGGGGGGCGCGTCCTGTATTTTCTATAATAGGTGATTGAGAGGGAAGTTAGAATGGCGCAAATCGACTTTGCACTGCCCAGTGGCGGATCCAGGGGGGGTCCAGGTATCTGGGCCCCCCCCCCCCCCCCCCCTTCAAAACTCAAGTATGAATATAATAATGAGTGCGTACTCATGCGATGGCAACGAAGAGAGCGGGAAACAAGCGATCCATTTCAGACTTTTTGCAAAAAGACCTAAAAGTAAGTGTTTGATCTCCGCTCAAACATAAGCATAATCATTACTTGAACGCACTCGTACTGATGATATCAGCCTCGAACGATACGAGTGGCGGTGAAAAAAGAAGTAGCCCAGAGGTGGATCAGATGGTGTGGCTATTGATGTACAGAAGTCACAAAACTCAGGTCAAGCAGTCAGGAACATCGAAGAGGAAGCGGGGGGGGGCAGGCAGCAGTAGCTGCAGTACTGATAACAATATTGTTCCAGAAGTGATTACCATTGAAAGTGAGCTTCGTGTATTGTATTGGCTTCCATGTACCTTATTAGTACACAACTTAAGGTCAGGAATACAACTCAAGCGGTTGTGAAGATGATAATGACCCAGATCATGGTATTGCTGTGTCATTATCTAGATGTACCACCACCAAATATACCAAGTGAGCGTTAGTTTTTTTAAATGCATGTACAGCTGTGCATGAATTAAGTGTATTGAGAAATGCAATTTGCTGCAGTTTATAGTAAAGCAAGTCCAGGAGAAAACAGCTCTGAATCATCAGAATTGGATCCAACAAATGGTAAATTACTAAAAGATTAAATGTACATAACTGACCTAAAATATAAACTGTTGCTTCATTTTATTTGTTAACTATACTCCAGCAACAGAAAGCTGCCCTGGAAATTCGTCAATTTGTTATGACATTGGGGACGTAGCTGCTGGAAGGATAAAACTGAGTTCTCTTTCCAGGCATGATTTACAGCAGTATCTGAAACATTTTGTGCCTGGTAAGAATTACAAGTTTTCTATATGCAATGTGCAGAAGAGTTCTGAAACAAGGACAAAGTGTTTATCTTTCCAAAGTTCATGGCTTGAGCAGTACAAATGACAGCCCCTCACAGCAAGGTGGATACTGTAAGCATTGCGTACTGTTTCCTCCTAAAAGCTCTCGTATAACACCAGGTGTCTTAGTTGATGCAGAAATTCAATAAGGCAACAGGTAGACAAGGGTACTTAGCTTTACACAATCAAAGTCAGTATCACAAAGATGCTGTAATGCTTAGCTTGGCCTTCTGTGAAGCTGTACAACAACACTACCATATAAGACATCAGCAATGGCAAAAGAAACATATGACAGAAATTTCCATATTTTGAAATTCATCACAAAAGCAATAATTCTCTGTGGTAAACAGAACATTTCCCTGCGTGGGCACAGAGATGACTATACCAGTGTAGCAAATAATAAAGGCAATTTTATAGCAATTTTACAAGCATTATCTGAAAATGATGAGATTATGATGAACCACCTTGAGCATGACAAGAGAAATGCTATGTGCACCTCTAAAACTACTCAAAATGAAATCATTGAGGTACTAGCTAGCTACATTAGGAAGAGAACAACTGAAATATTACAAAGTTCATCAGCTGTGTTCTCTATAATAGCAGATGAGGTTACTGATAAGCATGCTAATAAAGAGATTTAGGCTGTCTGCTTGAGATTCATATCATATGGTGAAATCCCGGAGCTATTCTTTGACTTCGTTGAACTGGAAAGGGCTGACAGAGCCCATATAGCTGAAGCTATTGTACAAAGCCTAAAGAGTAATAGCATCAATATATTGAAGTGCAGAGGACAAGCATATGATGGTGCTTCAGCAATGGCGTCAGGGAGTACAGGCTAGAATACACACCATTTCCCCTCTTGCACTCTACACACATTGCAGAAGCCATGTATTAAATTTAAGTATTACTTCAGCTTGCACTATTCCTATCATAAGAAATATGATCGGGGTGATAAAAGAAGTATTCTTGTTTATTGATGCATCACCAAAAAGGTAGAACTATTTTAAGCATGTGTTAGACACTTTTGAATGCCAGCATGAAAAGACAAAGGTAAAGGGTTTATGTAAAACCCGGTGGATAGAGAGACTAGATGCTTTGAATCCTTTTATGAACTTCATTCATATCTTTGCAATTGCTTTGAACTGATTGTGACGGTCCGAGCTGGAAGCGCCTGCGCGTCAGAGGGTCAAGGTAGGCTAAATAAAGTATAATTATTATAGCCACCAGGATACAACTCTTTTTCTCCACTTACAAATACAACACACACTGTTTAAATAGTCCTATGTCCGAATCCTATTGGATCCGAATCCCAATGATGCTATTGGACGGATCACTTCTTTTAGATTTTGGTAGCGTATGGCCTGCCCGCCTTGTTCGTTCTGTGACGTATCTTCGTTCCGCAACGTCACTTCCGTGAAGTCCGTCACACTGATCACAAATCAACATGCATATTCAGATATGGACCTAGAGAGGACCTGGCCATGGGATGCTGAGACGAAAGTGAGGGCTCAAGGCTTACTTCACAGTCTCAACACATTGTTGCATTTATTGTAGCCAAAAACATGTTAGAATTTCTGAAACCACTCGCTGTGAAGGTACAAAAAAAAGATCAGGATTGTGCATGCATATAACGTGATACATAAATAATCTAAAAGAACTGCAAAATAAGATGGATGATGAGTTTTCAGACTGGTTTGTTGATGCAAACAGGTTAGCAAGTAAGGTGGAAACAATTATTGAGGAAACAATTATTGAAATTCCACGTCTTTGTAAACGGCAAACAGGACGAGCAAATGCTAACAGAAAACTCAAGTACTGAAGATTATTATCGCATTAATATTGCAATTCCATTTGTGGACCATGTTGTCCTAGAAATGTCAACAAGATTTCATCCAGACAATAGGGTAGGATGTGATCTGTTTATTTTGGTACCAGCAGTGTGTGTTGTAGAGAAAGATTTGCAAGGTCTTTCAGAACGACTACTGTTCTGGGAGCAAGACTTGCCAGCTTCGCCATCTTTAATTAAAGCTCTGGCAGCAATTTTGGATGCAATAGGCTCAACTTGAAATTCCATCTAACATTTCAGACACCCTCATTTCAACAGATGAAGATGTATTTCCGAATATCCATGTATAGGGAGCACCCTACCCATTTCTAGCTGTGAAGCTGAAAGGTCGTTTTCTGGCTTACGGCGCATTAAAACCTACCTACGCAGCTCTATGACAACGGAACGCCTTGCAGATTTAGCTCTGCTGCACTTGCATCATGATGTGCCAATAGATGTTGACGAGGTTTATCAATTATTTGTAATGAAGAACAACAGACGATCGTTTCAATCATGTATTCTCTATGACTAAATCAACGTGTATGTACAGATTCAAAAGTTAAATCCGCACGCAATACACATTTATGATTCATATGTGAAATAGCGCATAATAACATCCCTATTGACAGTTGCACGCTACCTCATACATGTACATGCATGCATGTTAAAAAATATATTTATTATGTGCTTTGCATTCCATTTTCCCCTCTTAACGGTATAAGCTTACCCAGTGGCTTATTCCAAGCGAAAAACGCATAGCTTCTGGGGCTCCCCCAGACCCTAATGGGGGAGCTTACAGCGCTCCCCCATACCCCCTAGCTGCGAGACGGGAGGTTCCACCCCTCATTAATAATTCATATTGGACCCCCCTTCCCGGAATCCTGTATTTGCCGCTGCACTGGGCTTGCTATATCTAGCTCGGCAACGGATAACCCACGATATGACTAGTAGACATACTAGTACTAATAAATTAAACAGAATCACCATTCTCATCTCAAATGTCACAGACATTGATTTCGATCAGTATATATAGTGTCTCTGCCGGCTATTAATATGTACATGTAACTTTTTATGCTGGCCAGCTGACACGTCGCGTCTGCAAGTATTAGGTCACTACGCTAATGTAGCATGTTTACATCCTATCTAAAGCACACCTTTGTTAATCGGACCAACGCCCATCTACAAATGAGGTTGCTAATCTGTGTTGTTTCCTATAACCCTAAGAACTAATTATAACGTAAGGTGCTTGCGCTGGTAGGGTATACTTCAGGAGAACATGCATGCATTACGAGTCACAGCACGAAAGAGAGACGCACCCATCCCAGATGAGAACAATTGGTGTCATTACACTGCTGTCTATAGTTTTCAGGTTTGGATAGATGTCTAGAGCCTTGGGCCTTCACATGTACCCAAGCTGAACTTAGTGATGGAAATCACTGAGCCTATTGTGGTGAGCTGGTACGACATTCAAGATACACACTGCACAAGTAAATCCGAACGTGGATGGGTCATGGTGAAGGGCAAAGGAATCACAGAAAGCCAGCTCAGGATCTGTGAGGGTGATGATGTGAACAGTTATTGACAGTCTATCCATAGCGTAGGCCTGTGCTGTATTATTGAAAATCTCCACAGCTTTGGGTGGAGGCCTATGGTTGTGCACCTACCTAGGGTAAAGGTACCATTTATTTTAGACTCACGGGACATGAGCAACTAGTGTAGCTGATGGGACATGAGCGTATTATAAGCAGTTTTTTAATGATCAGTAGGTCAATACGACTATTTTTTAACCAAAGATAACCCTCTATGTAGAAGGGATGGGAAAAAATAACAAGGGAAATTGCATATCAGGTGAATACATATATAAACACAAAATGAAAGGCTTATAGGATATAATACTGGAGGTATATATGACTGTGGGCCAGAGTGCAAGTGGAGTACCAAGCAGTATATGTTTGTGATTGAAGCATGACTTGTGCGTGTGTATGAGTTGTGTTATTGTGTATATGTGTGTGTGTTATTGTGCGTGTATGTGTGTGTGTGTGTGTGTGTGTGTGTGTGTGTGTGTGTGTGTGTGCGTGTGTGTGTGTGTGTGTGCGTGTGTGTGTGTGTGTGTCCAAATCATCCATAAATCACACTGGAAAGGGACCTACGGATTTTTTTTTTTTGTACAACCTTATATAAAAGGTTCACCAATTGCTGGATTCTAGTGGGCCAATGAGAGTACTACATGCTGGTACATACATGTAGCTATGAAGGGGAAGCTATTTGTGCGTGTGCAGAACGCAAAAAACTGAACGGTTGCGTTTCAGATTAAGCTAACCCCTGTTGCATTAACAAGATGCACTTTAGTCATCTCATGCTGTTATAGCGTTGTGCACGTATAAATGGGCAAGGAGTGGCACCCAAGCAGTTTGACCGAGCCAACAGGCCCGCGTGCGCGTACTACTAAACGTACCGTGTTGCGTATTGTGAAGGCAGCTGAATCCACGTATTTCTATTGCTTTGCGAATCTTCTGTCCGCTATGGTCAAGAAGGGAAACAGAACCAGACGTTCGCTGTACTCGTTATTGGCGGTGAGATATCGGTGGGTGGAGACACGGTTATTGAACAAGAAATAATTGCATATTCATGTCCTCGAAGCCAGTCGTAATACGTTAATGTATGTAATTATTGCACACTTGTATCTCCATAACGGATAAAGCAAAAATTAACGAACAGAACAAATCAATAGCCTTCTACATAGGTACCTATTTTGAACCGATTTGGACACTCACCTGAAGATGTGGCCGTTTTGAACTCTAGGGGGTATCGGACCTTGTAACGTCGGTACCCCGCATGTGTAAGACACCAAAATGGATTTTCACATATAATAATGGTGTGGTATGTTGTGTTAATAATAGGAACCGGATAACGTTAATATTTCGGAAGATATATCGATTTAAATGTTACGTTAATCCACAAGACCCATTTTCGTATAGAGCGTTCCAATAACATTATAATAAAATTACAGGGTGCTTTTATGCACTGACTCCTATGGTAGTCATTGTTAATTAATACGTGACACCCTCATTAACTAATGGTAACCACGCCCACGCACGGGCACCGACATCAGGCACTTGTAGCCCAGAGGTTTTCTAACCACCAACCGTCGTTCAGTGGTTTTTTGCGGCGGGAACGGCTCTTTGTCACTTCTCAAATCTTCCAGGAATTCGTTTATCTGCTCCTTGGTCGTTGACTGCATGACGAACAGGTGTGCGTAGGTGAATTTCACTTTGTTGCCATAGCTGTCCAATCCAATCGCTGTCTCCGTGCCAAGAGAGTATTTCTCAATGATTCGAGGATTAGGCTCCTTGAAACGAATGGTTAGAGCGAGGGGAGTGATTTCAATCTTAAGGTCGCCATGTTCGCTCTCCAACTTGTGTAGCTCATCACTGATGTACTGCAGGTAGTCGAAGCACCTCAGAACCGCCTTGACCTGGTCATCGTATGGGTGAGTGCTGATGTAGTTCCACAGAATGAGCGGCGATAAGGCGCTACGCGATCCAGCAAAGGTAGTGTCAGGGGATCCGACGTAATCGGGGATGGACGGTGGCTTGAGAACCAGTTTGCTCCGCGTCATGAACACTCCGCAGGGCCAAGGAGAGCCCATCCATTTGTGACCACTTGTGGTAATGGAGCAGACAAAAGGCAACCTGAAGTCGAAGACCGGACCTACTTTGTCCGTCATACCATGTATATGCGCCATCTCGAGGAAATTCATGAATGAAGCACCAAGGGCCCCATCCACGTGAACCCAAACCTTCAGACGCTGAAAAGTTTCCTTCGTGCCGTCATCGTAGTTGACTTCAAACGTGTTGTAGAGCCCTCCTGGTTGCTTGGCTACCTCCTTCATGATGGCTTCTCCAGTTTTCTCCACGTCATCATACGCTCCCTTGAAGGTTGACCCGTAGTTGAATACGACGATGGCAGGGTGCCCTTTTCCAGTAAAGAAAGTGACCAGTGCTGTCAACTTCTCACTATCAACGGTACCAGGCCCAAATGGACCATCTGTAGATGGAACTTCACACGGCCAATTACCTTGATAGCCAGGAAGAGGGCATTCGTCAGGATATTTCTCGCTTCCAACCTGATAGAATGTTTTGATTTGTTCGAGAGCGACTGTTTTGGGGAGCGAGTAATGGGCGTCCTCCGAATAGAAGATAACGGGCTCGAGGGCGTTCACATTCGTTGGAGCAACTGGGTCAGCTTGAATCATGGCGCATTCTGTAATGTAGTCAGGATTTGAGTCCAGGGGTACGTCGATCGCGAGGTCTTTGCCGCTTACGTAGTCACGTGCAGTCCACAGGCCGTACATGTTTCCCTCCGTGGAGCCCATCGTCAGACAATAGCCCCAATAAGTTTCCTTGCCACTTTCCGTCAATCCCATGTGAGGCCAGTCGATGTTCCACAGGGAAGCGTAGTAGTCGAGCACGTTCCGCTCAATCCATCGCGTGTTCGTCTGGCAGTTACTCTCGGCGTACGGGTCTCCAACGTTGTTGGTGTGCATGTACATAAAATCCTTCAGGTGACCATACTCGATGAACGGGTTCGATTGGTAGCCAATAAAGTTTTTCTGATACTTTCGGTTTCTTTCTAACGCTGTTGTATTTGCTTCCTCGGTTTGTGCTGCCGAAAGCCCGACGGATGGAACTTGGAACTTGGACTGAAACTCCCTCTGTACAGGTACTTGATCAGGAAGATGGGGGTAGACGTCGATGGGGTCCCTACACGGGGGTTTCACCAGGTAGGATTCACATTTGCCGCTCGGATTTTTTGCATATCGACTGACTGAATCTCGCCATTGTCGTCCTTCTGGTCCGTACGGAATCGCGGGGTCCGGACTTAGGTTGAGCTCTGCCATTGCAAAGTATTCGGCTGAGATATATTGTCCGCTGCTTGAGTGAAAGTATTTCAGCTGAAGTTCTTTATATAATCGGCCTGCAATGCGTACGCATTTCCGGAAACGCATCCGTGAACGAACCCAGTATGCTGCATGTATATAGCATAAAGCATGCAGTTCAAAATAGAAAATGTATCAGTTACTACTTATTCTGTGCTGACGTCATTTTATTTTGCGTGACCCTTTTCTGACCTTGCAATACAAGTGCACGCTATAGGCATCATATATTCTTACACAATAAGCGCATCGCCTCCTTTACCAAAGTTCTCCTATATATACCTACATGCAGCTTGTTTTGCCCATCGCCTCATTGAAGCAATCAGTAAAGAGGCTCTATTTTACGTGCCTGTACAGTGTATGTAATATGCATGTGTATATACGGTATTTTTGTTCAACCTCCTAGTTTCATGATTACTTATCCCCACGGATATCAGGTCTGTCACGCAAAAAATAAAAAAAAATAAAAACCCAAAATAAATAAATAAATAAATAAATAAATAAATAAGGGTGTGGGGGGCGCCTTTTTTAAAAACAAAATTGGTCCCTTGTCTTCTGAATAAATTAATGAGAAAAAGACAAGCATTGCGCCACGATGAATAACGTATAAAATTGTGCTTTATATTACGGGGACTCATATAATTATCTTGATCAGGTATGTAGAACAATTCCCCACGTGATGCATGTGTGAGGGAACAATGCCTTAGTTAGCCACATCAAAGCCCAAGATTTCTCACTCCTGCCAAACAACGCTTTCTGTTATAGTATAAAGGTATATGTGTACACATCAAACCTTTAAAAGTCATGCAAACAAACTACGAAGTGCTAGCTGAATAGCTGCCAGCTAACATAGCATAATACAAGTATAATGCATTATGCGGTCATTGCTTCGTAAGCATGTTTACGCGTAGCAATTATTGCATAATATCTTCGGCTACGTTAGCAATTATATATTATGCGATCATTGCTTGCGGGTGTGGCTTAGACAAAGGCAACAAAGGCCATTATTGTCCCACCATGTTCCATGGTACTATAGCATGAGATATAGCTTCCTTCAACTCACTATTCAGTATGACGAGCTGTTAACGTAACTTGCAGTGCAAATTCTCAACAGAAGGTCTTTTGAGAACATTTCTCCTCACAACTTGGAAAATCTATAGGCTGGTATGATACTTCGTGTAAACAGATTGTAGAGGCATTCTGTAGTATATTAATGCTACCAGCACCCTAAGTGATTGGTGATAGCACCACCTAGACTATAAATTACTCTACAAGTTCCTGTAATCAAATCAAGTGGCAAAAGGATCTAATAACTATAATTATATTTATTGATATTAATACAAATCATAGCCTGCTAGCATACAGGCAGACCCCAGGGGTGTAGACCGAGAAAATAGAGCATTAGCTCTCAACAGGGTTAGGCGCACATTATTTATAAGGGTGCGGGGGGGGGGGGGGGGGGGGGGGGGGGGGCAGCTTTTTTTTTTAACCAAAATTGGTCCCTTGTCTTCCTAATAAATTGATGAGAAAAAGACAAGCATTGTGCCATGATTGATAACACTTAAAAGTGTGCTTTATATTACGGGGGACTCATCTTGGTCAGGTATGTAGAACATTTCCCCACGTGATGTGTGAGGAAACAATGCCTTATGATGGAACATGGTGGAACAATAATGGCCTTTGTTGCCTTTGTCTAAGCCACACACTGTGACATGTCTGTTTTTCTTTCTTTTAGTTCAACCAGTGTTGCTGTCCTCATCTTGTTAAACTTATCCTGTTTGCCATAATTGTCTTAAGGCAGCTGGTACCATCAATTGCTACCTGAATGGACTTTTTCACTTTTTTTTAACCACGCTTCTCATTTATTGTTGTCGTTATTTTCGTCCACAATTCACTATCAATGCATTTGGAGTTGACGTAAGGACTTCAGCAGCTGTTTTTCCAAGATGCTGATGGGCGATTGTGTCTAAATGAAACACAAGTGTAGAAGGTGAAGTAAGGTCATCAGGTGAGATTTCTATATTTTCATGTTCTGTTGTACATGTAAGTTATGTTGTGTACAAGGGAATGTGCAAGATTGGCAATGCTTGAATGAATGTAATGCCGCAGGAGCTTGTTCCATTCAGAAATAGAGAATGTACTTTTAAAAAATTGTTCCTGTTGCTGCAGGTGTTTCCGGTGCAGATAATAGCCTCTTGATCGTGGTATACTTCATTCTATCACTGCAATTGCATTGCTGGTGTGTCATCGAACTAAGCGTAAGTAATTGTGCCATATCCTTTGAAGGAAGTGTTTTGTCACAGCCTTTATGCACATGCACAAAGTTGCAGTTTATTGTTTCCACCATCTGAAATATGTTTATCCAGGGTGTATACAATCAAGGAAAATTATTTCACTGCGGTGAGGTTGCAGGTGGTTAAATTGTTTATGTTTTTGCAACAAAAATATGAAATAGCAAATTAGTGCATTGCTCTACATGTAAAGCTGAGTGCCCCATCATCGTGTGCTGCTCATGTCATATATCCCAACAGCATAGGCCTGGATGTTATATCAGCATTGGTACCGGCATGTGCAGGTGAGGGTGATGTGGTGGCATTTGTGTGTACATGTATGCAGTGCTGTGATGGTGCCAGTGTATAGGTGCGAGTGGTGCGAGGTATGGTGGAAGTGCTGTGATGGTGCCAGTGTATAGGTGCGAGTGGTGTGAGGTATGGTGGAAGTGCTGTGATGGTGCCAGTGTATAGGTGCGAGTGGTGCGAGTGGTGCGAGGTATGGTGGAAGTGCTGTGATGGTGCCAGTGTATAGGTGCGAGTGGTGCGAGGTATGGTGGAAGTGCTGTGATGGGGCCAGTGTATAGGTGCGAGTGGTACGAGTGGTGCGAGGTATGGTGGAAGTGCTGTGATGGTGCCAGTGTATAAGTGGAAGCGATGTGCAGGTACCAGCTAGTGTATATGTGGGAGTGGCATTGTGCAGGTGAGGGTGATGTGGTGGTATCAGTGTCTGGTACCTTCACACACCACTCCCACCTAAACACTTGTACCATCATAAAGATAACATGCAATACTGGCTGGTGGAACGGTAATATCCATGTGAATGCATGCTACATAAAGCTTAACCATACCTAAGTATGTATAATTATACGTTTCAGTTTTCTTCATTGTGGTGTAATCTAAGCCTCTCCATCATAGGTATAAGTGCTGTCACAAGAAAGCTAGAGTCTGTGTAGTACCATCAGTTTGCCATCAGCTTCTGGAAATAATACAGGTTTATGGGGGGAGGGGGGGGGGGCGGCGCTATAATACCAGCTGAAACTACCAGCCGGGCAAGGGGGGGGGGGGGGGGGAAATAAGTGCTAGCTACAGCCCTAGAAAGATTTTATGTATCTATAACTACATATATTTTATCTAGGTGAATATAGCTATGCGAATAGACGCTACTATGCATTTTCGTCACTCGGGTATTTCCGTAATGCACCTATCAATGGTAAGTGCGACCCCCCCCCCCCCCCCCCCCCCCCCCCCCCCCCCCCAATCCGGGAGATATGGGAGATTAATGGAGGATTTGACCGCTAATTGGATTATTGCTACCAGCACGGGGGATTTGACATTGGGTGCGGTCTACTGCAAATGGCGTTGCGAATGACCAAAAGGTTTCTTGTCTTATTGCCTCCGTATCGACGGATTCCTTGACAAAAGCGACGATACTGAAATGGAATCAGCAGTTAGGGCTTTTTTCAGTGATGTTCTCGAAACGGGTGATATTTCAAGTTGAGGAAAAATGGGGTGATAGCACATACTTTGTAGATATCCAGGACCGCGAGTTATAGCGTTTTGCAGGTTGTACGGTTGCGTGCTGTATACTGTGGAGTCATATTTTTTATATACTTTTATATATGTATAGGAAGAGTCTCAGCGTGCTGACTTTACACCTACACTCCAGGTAGGCATCGCAAATATAAGACATTTACTAGTCTGCATGCGCGAGCTGCTAGCTTTGTCGATGCATAAGACACGTGCATGATGTGTTTTTATTAAATGACAATGTTCATAAGCGACAAATTGGTATAGAGAGGATGCACTGTCATCCCTGGAAGGTTAACTCTTGCATTGGCACACTCATCAATTGTACTAAGCTTATGCATTGTGTGATAATTAATTTGACTTCTTTGCCTTACAAAATCTATAATCTGAAAAGGTTTTATTATTATTATTATTATTATCATTATCATTATAATTATAGTTACAACGTTACAGGGAATACACAAAGTATACAAAACAATAACCATACCTACATTACATCACAAGGATATATACTATGAGAAAGGATGGCAATGGCATTGGCTCGAACAAGGTGGAGATTCAGACGCCCATAGAGTTCAGTAAGGACCACTGACTTCGCCTTTGAGGAGCAAGTGGCTTAACGCGATGCTAGCTGGGAGATAGACTCCAAAGCCTCCTTTCCCCAAGCTCCATTGATTTCACCACCAATGGTACACAGACCCAAGCCAGTTCATCACATTTGGCATCATTTAAACAGTGCTTTTTTTGCTCAGTGGTCCGAGCAGCTGTACCTGTTGTCACGCTGGCTTCCAAAATAATTGTGAGATTAAGCGGGGATGTGACCGACAGGTCGGAAGCTGCTGGCTTGCCCAGGACCCAGTTTGGAACCAAAAGGTCAGCAGGACGAGAGTGACTGTGATTGGGGGTGACATTGCTACCCATTACCACCTGGACACCCAAATGAGCTCACTGACAGGACTCTGCAAGGAAATCACGTAATTTGTTGTGGCGAGAAACCACATCACCACCCATTTTGCAGGTAACAGCATGATGGCCAAGTGGCTTCAGGGCAATCTCAGGGCACAGTGGGCAGCAAGAACCATGGGAAACGTCCAGGCCAAGCCACTATTTAATGGCAACCTGGAATTGGGAAGGGTCGAGATGGAGACCAAGACCGTGACAGATAGCCATGATGCTGCATGAGGGGAGGAAACAGATAGCAGGCGAGCCTTGTCAGCAACAGAGGACATGTCCAGAAGAACTTTGAAGAGATGATCGTCTAGCTTGGAGGAAAGGCTCTTTTGGGTGACCGGAGTCAACAGAAGTACCTCTGAGTTAATTGCCTCTGATAGTGGTACAGAAGAATTTTACTGAGGCAATATGGCATTGAGACTGAGAACCAAAACTGGAAGAACAATATTATTATTGTCGCCGTGCCCACCTTTCTGTGAAGGTGGAAGTGGAATATGGTTTAAGTAGGGAACATTTCAACTCCCGTTCTGCAGACGTTCTTGTTCAGAGTTGGGACAGAGGAAAGCCTGCAGCATTTGATGTCACAGTTGCCTCACCTCTCTCTCCTGCTGCTCTAAATGAAGCTAGCGTATCTGCAGGGGCAGCAGCCCATGTGGCTGAAAATAGGAAGCATGCTGCTAATGATACAAGTGCCAAGAGTTGAGGTGGACATGTATCCCTCTGGCGGTGGAAACTTATGGAAACTGGGGGAAGGAAGCACAGAGCATATTTTTCCGCTTGGCATCCCTGCTTGCTGTTAGCCAGTCAAGTCCCAAACCAAAGATGGTTGCGGAAATTTATGGCCGCCTGAACTTGTCACTGGTGAGATCAGTGGCTAGGGCCATCATGGGAAGGGAGTTGGCCCATGGATAGACTTATTAGAACTGTATTAAATAAGCTTTAAATTGTGCTAATACTTACTTTGTGTATGCTTTGCTTGTCATCTTTGCTATTATTATTATTATTATTTATTATTATTATTCAAGTCTAAAATAATAATACATATACAGCACATAAATACATTATTGCAATGCACACAAAGGAGTACATGAATACAAGTACAATACAACTTAACCACACTTTGTAATTCTACATTGTCTTTGATGGGTAGGCATCTACCCAGGATGGCCCTTGAGATGGCTTGGACGAGGGTGAAGTTTAGCCTGCCATACATTTCACCCAAGACTTGGCTCTTGTGGCAGGAAGAGGTGGTGGCGATGCAGGATGCAAGGCGGGAGAAGGTGGCTTGAGCTTCTTTGCCCCAGTTGCCGTATGTCTCTACAGTAAGTGGGACACAAACCCATCCCAGCTCAGAGCACTTGGGGTCATTGGCTCTGTGCTTTCGCACCCCTGCCTCAAGTGCTGCTGCCCCCACTGACACGCTTGCCTCAGGGAGAATGGAGACAGACAATGGGGATGTTACGGTCACATCGAAGGCTGCATGCCTTCCTCAGTCCCAATCCAATGCAAGTATGTCAGCTGGTCGAGTACGGCTGTGATCAGGTGTAAGACCACTGCCTTTCTCCACCCTCACCAACTGTGACTAACAGCCAAGATGAAGCATGTGGGGCTGACGTGAATAAAAGACGTGCCTTGTCAGCAGGTAGTGATGCTTCATAAAGTACTGAGAATTGATGATCCTCTATCTTCATGGATAGTGCTCTCTGCTGCATGGGTGAAGCCAATATGGATGCCACAGTAACTATCTCGGACAGGGAAGCAATACTGTTGAAACTATCAACCGCGCAAGCAAGGTGTTTGTGATCCCTATTAGCAAAACCAGAAGAACAAAGAGAGGCAATGTAGGCAGCTGAAGAGTGGTGAGAAACAGAGCGGAGTCCCAAACCACCATGGCTTAAACTGAGCTGAGCCTGCTGCCATGTCAAATTGGATACTGGAACTGCAGTGCACAGGGTAAAGCACTCTAACTTCTGCATCAAATAGTTGCACAGGGTCGGAGGCTAGACTAGGGGTGTTGCTTTAGCCAAATGGACCAGCTTAAAATAACCTCCACACATTCTCAAGAGGATCAGGGTAACCTGAGGATCAAAGCAAGCCACTTCTACCAGCCGTGACAACAACTTCATGGCCTCAGTACCCTTGGAGGCAATGTAACTGGCGCAGAAAAGGTAGTCCCCAATTGGGGCACCAAGTATGACCAGGTGTGGCTCATGAGAGACCTTCATACCTAATGGGAACAAGTCGATGTCATTTTTGCTGAAAAGCTTGCACTTTGGCAAGTTAATGTGCAAGTCCAGTGGTTGTCCAAGTGTGTCAATTAATGATAGAGCACGGAGAATAGCTGACTTCCTACCTGCTAGCAAACCATCATCCAGAAACCAAGCATTAAAAAGCAGTGCAAGGCAATCGTCATCAGCGTCAATGGCCATTGTGATCTTCCGCAAGACCAAAGAAAAGAATAAAGGGCCCAGTGGATCACCCTTCTGAACTCCTGATTGTGATGACAGATGACCCAAAGGGTGCCACAAGAGGGGATGAGAGCCACAGCACCAAGAAGCCCATGGAAGGAGTTCTGGGAAATGAATGGCACATTCATCCAGGAGGGCTTGCCTGAACACAAGGTTGAAGGCATTACGCATGTCCACCTTCACCACAGCAAAGTCATCATCCTCCCAGTATTCCTCCAAGCATGTTCTAAGGCCATGAATAACCTTCTCAGTTCCCGAAGGGCAGGCAACTCCAAACTGAAGAGGTTGGAAGAATTCAGTGGCCTTGTGTTTAGTAAGGGTGCACAAGCACTTCCCTGTCAGCCTCCTCAGAACTTTGCCCACAGCAATGGGCCTGATATCATAAGCACTACCTTGTAAGGTAATGCACAAACACGGACAATGTCTAAAAACAAGCCTGCCAAAAAATCTAAAAGGTCAGCAGGACGAGTGCACCCTAGAACCCCACCCACACACCAATGCACACTGCTTCAGCCCTTGTCCTCCGAATGCTGAAACCTTCAGCAGGAGAGCAAGGCTCTAGCATTGCAGCGAACTAAGGTCAGGTTAAGCCTCTGGTAAATGCTTGTGATGGCTTTTGATTTGCTGCACTGCAACTGCAAGGCCAGGTGGGCTGCAAGGCGGGAAACTGAGCTCTGCGCTTCTTCACCTCAACACCCATAGGTCTCTACCGCCAAGGGGATGCAGACCCAGCCTAGCTCTCTGCACTTGTGATCATTGGAGTTGTGCTTGCGAGCTTCAGCTTTCCGAGCTGCTGACCCACCTATAGCTCCCACTTCATACAATGCGTTGGAGTTAAGCAGAGAGACTACTGTTAAGTCAAAAGCAGCTGGCTTGCCAATCATCCAGTTGGGTACCAGGATGTCTGCTGGCCGGCTATGTGGACTATCAGCTCCAGACACGTAACCTACCTCAAGTTGACCACCAAGCTGAGCCCTATGACAAAATTGGGGGAAAAAAACATCCCTCAAGGCATTGTGGCGCATAGCAATCACCACTGAGTGTCAGAACAGAAAGCCATGATCACTAAGTGGCAGCTCAGAAAACTGGCAGGCCAGAAAGCCATCGTGACATACCTTATTTACTTGTGAGTTCTATGGTCCTCAGATAGGTAGAAGGATTGCTTATAGCCTAGCACACTGAGACGTGTTATTGCTGTTGCAATGAATGTCTTCTTTTGATCAAAGAATATGGAATGAGGAAGGTTCATGCTGCTGCAGCATGATGCAAGAGACAAGGTTGGTCGTGATTATAATGGAGGATGAATAGTTGAATGGAGTGGATGTAGTGGGGTTTAGTTAAGAGCAAGAACAAGGCATACTGGAAGATGAAAAAGATCTCTTTCAAGATCACTGATGCTGTTACGCATCACCCTCAATTAGTGAAGATACATTTGAAATGATGCCAAAGAAGTAGGCCGATTGCCCAGACACACTGTGAAGAAAGGCAGAGTAAGTAACATGAGGTTGAGACCTGTCACTCAATGATAGCTTGGGAATTGTAAAAGTCCAGATTTTTACTTTCTCACTATACCAAGGTGACACTTCTCGTTCTATATTATACCTACTGTGTGCCAGCAAATAGCTCTTTTGCAGCAAGCTCATATTGTGGCTTAATTCACAATCAGCAGGAATGTTTTTCTTGTGTTAACAAAGTACCCATAGTAGGGACCAAAGGAGTCAACATGATTTAGCCAGTAGTGTACCCCTTGCTGTATTGCTCAGTGCATACCAAACCCGGTACTTGTTTGTGCACGTTCTGTAGTTCTTGACCAGAGGAATATCTAGCATACATGGTTGTGGCAAGAGGGGTCTCCCCGCATTGTCTCTTCCTGAGAGAATAAAGTGTCCTATCTGTGGGGAGAGAAGAGTCTCCTGGACCTATGTGTCCATAAATGAGCATGATAGTAGACTGGACCAGGACACAATGTTCAGAAGAGCGTATAACCCTTCGGTTAAGGAAGTTGAATGCAGCATGCTAGCATGATTGTTGTTTGTTGAATCAAGCGGAATAGTGCGGTGGAATATAAAAACAAGGCACCTCGTCCCCAGGCTACTTTCGCGCCACTAGTGCTGTGGGGGGTGGATATGTGTTCGACTGAGGTGGCGGTTCTTCTTCTATGCCTGCTCTCAGCAGGTGAGCGTGTTGTCAGTGTGATGCGAAGTGACTGTGTAGCTGTATTGTTTCCTTCCTAAGCTTCGGCTCAAGTACCGCTGCGCTTCGCAAACATCTACGGAGACCATATGGTCATCCAGCGAGGAAAGCCCGCCAACGTTTGGGGTTACGTGCAGGACTGTAGTGGCGTCACGGTGGGGTTTAACGGCAAGAAGATTAATGCTACCGTTACCATCGTCCAAGGTAAGGGGCGATGCCTACTAAGGCAGCAGGTGCAATGTGCCCTTTGATGGACTGCAGGAAATGGTTTAATATCGTATGGTGCGTGCGCAGTCAGTTTCAGACCAAATGTGTTATATAATTATACAGTAGCCATACAGGTTTGCTAAGCCAAAACTCTCTAAGTAGTAATGACGGTGGCTTTCTTGGTTGGCCTATTCGAGGACACCAATGTGTGTGCCATCCATGCCAAGGACATCCAGCTTGGTCACCGCATCCATGGTGAACGGGCTGGTAATGTCCTTATAATAGCCTCCAGTGGATGGGCAAGAGGCGAGTGTCTTTGTTTTAAAGAGACGCTGAAAAGAAAATGAAAAGCATACCTATTGAAGTCACAAATTTAACCATTTCAACTCCAGGAAGCAACACCTGCCAGTGGAATGCTACCCTTCCAGCCACGACCAAAGCAGGCCCCTTCAGCATCACAGCCACTTCTGGCATCTCTTCTACTGCCTCCATCACTGACGTGCTCTTTGGAGACGTCTACTTCTGTGCTGGCCAGGGCAACATGCAATTCACTGTGTCTCAGGCGAGTCCCCAGACTCTTGTTTGACTTGACCCCCTATGGCCCGCCCACCATATTGAATACAATGTTTAAATTTTGTAAATGCTTCGGTAAGTAAATTTTTTTTTACCATTCTCATTTAATTTGCGGTGCCTTAAGCCAGTGGTAAAAATTGCTTCTACAAATGGCGTCTGATGACTCAGTAAATTCAGTTGTGCATTATGTAGCTTCACCCTACGCATCACCTCATTAACTGGCATGTGTCATGTGATCAACTGGCATGTGTCACATGATCAGCTACTACCTATCATCTAATCACGTACATAAATATAACCTTGAGTTAAAAACCTCACATACAGCCAATGATATGAATGCTTCTATGAATGATGTGCTTTCAAGACTCATTGTCAATCTGTCCCATGAATTAAGCAGGTTGTCAATGCCAGTGCAGAGATTGCAAAGGCACAAAGCTATCCAAGTGTGCGACTGTTCACTGCAGGCCTGAACACTTCTGCCACACCACTGTCAGAGGTGGCCCAGGTGCTACAACCATGGTCTGTGGGCAGCTCTGGTAAGGGGAGGGGCAGGTGTGGGTTTGATGGGTGTTAGGGATTAGATTTTGTTTCATGTATGCAGCAGTTCTGGGTGATCTGATACGTTAATTTAGTACAGTGAACTCTCTGGCATCTGAAATGTGGACGCATCAATTATATGGGTGCTTACTTCAGGCATGGATTGTGCTTCCTATAGTAGCTAGCTGCATATTTTAACCCCTGAAATGAAAGATATTTTGATAATTTGGACATGTGCAGGTCCCAATGGAAGGGGCTCCCACTAGATAAAACATTGGTCTGTAGTAGATAAACAATCTCTGGTTCAAAATATAATTTTGTTAACCAATGAATGCCTGTAGTTATAAAGTTGTATAACAAATAATTATTCTTGAAAGTAGTTTACAATAGTTTGAATCCATATTATGTTTCTGTAACATGTTGGAAACAAGGAGCATTTTCTATACATGTGAGTACTCGGTGTTTGAGTTCACTAGACAATACTGCATGTGAATGGCTAAAAAGAGAACTTATATAGTACCAACCCTGTCAGGCAAGGGGTTCCAGCAGCATGTGCAGATGTGCAGACAAGATGCTGTATGCACACTCAAGCTCAGATGCTATTTTGCACAGTGAATGGTTCCTAACATTTTGAGAAAGAAAAAATTGCAATTTCAGTCTCCCCACTGCTCTTCGGTTGTTGTTAATGTCGAAAGTGAACATTAGGCAAGACATCTCTGGCTATGCTCGTGTAAGAAGAAAAAAGTAGATTAAATTATAGCTGATCTTGTGAACGAAAACAAATCTTTTACCGATTGCGAGGTTATGAGTGCTTGTGCGTTTAAACACACAATAGTGATGGTTAAGTAATAAAGCTAATGCCATATGATAATAACCACACACTTGAGCACCCATACAAATCACTATTAGCTGCATTTCGTACAGGAGTTATAATTTATGCAGATCAATGTTTAAATTAAAAGAAATCTTTCTTATACTGAACTGCTGCCTCAATGAGGAAATCAAATCCTTAAGCACACCAACTGCTATAAACAAGAAATACATTTTTAAAGTTCTGGCAGTTCAAAATCCTGCTATTCAAATTAAAACCCCTTCTCTTTTCATATCCAGTGTCTGTCAATGGTGGCAACTGGACATACTTCTCTGCTGTGTGCTGGTTCTTTGGCCAGTACCTGTATGACCACCTGCAATATCCTGTTGGCCTCATTGTGTCCAGCTGGAACAACACACCAATAGAAGCATGGTGCTCCCCTGATGTGCTGACCAAGTGTAACTCAACAAGCCTCAGGTAACTCTTAGTGCAGGATAAGTAGTCCATGGGTTAAATACACGTTCACTTGTAGTAACTAGATAACTCTACTCCACAACATATTTCCATCCGATAGTAAACGCTTTTAATAGAATCCACTTGTTGTTAAGCATACCACAGTACTTCCAATAGGAACACTTTACAAAGTATCTTCACTTTTAAAACTATAGTGTGCATTGTGACAACCTCCTCACAAAATGACCAAGTGTAAATGAACCATTTTCAACTGTCCGTTCCCATGCAGGAAGAAGTCAGACCGGCCCCACCCAGTGACTGTCCAGCAGTCATCTTTGACAAATACAAAGAAAGTGCATTTGGACACGACACAGTATGGAGAAGGAAGAAGCGCCATTTTGAAGAGGAAATCAGTCCCTATGGGAGGTGAAGAGAGGCAGGGCCCTAGGAAGTCCCATGGCACCCACGCTGGCTCTTATATCAGACCAAAGGCACCACCCAGCCCATCCAATAGCAGTGTCCTCTGGAATGCCATGGTGTACCCATTTCTGAATATGACCATATTTGGAGTCATATGGTACGAGGGTGGGGCTGACGCACTCAAGCCAAACTACAACTGCACTTTTCCCGCCTTGATTGCTGATTGGAGGGCCAAATGGTACGACTCAACAAACAAGAAAACCAGCAAGGTCTTTCCCTTTGGCTTTGTGCAGGTGAGTGTGACCACTGTAGGTGGACATGAGTGAACACATTGTTGGGTGTGTGTTGTGCACTTGTGTAGTGTAGGTGAGTGTGTGGATATGTGACCACTGTGTGTAGTGTAGGTGAGTGTGTGGATATGTGACCACTGTGTGTAGTGTAGGTGAGTGTGTGGATATGGGACCACTGTGTGTAATGTAGTTGAGTGTGTGGATATGTGACCACTGTGTGTAGTGTAGGTGAGTGTGTGAATATGTGACCACTGTGTAGTGTAGGTGAGTGTGTGGATATGTGACCACTGTGTGTAGTGTAGGTGGTGAGTGTGTGGATATGTGACCACTGTGTGTAATGTAGGTGAGTGTGTGGATATGTGACCACTGTGTGTAGTGTAGGTGAGTGTGTGGATATGTGACCACTGTGTGTAGTGTAGGTGAGTGTGTGAATATGTGACCACTGTGTAGTGTAGGTGAGTGTGTGGATATGTGACCACTGTGTGTAGTGTAGGTGGTGAGTGTGTGGATATGTGACCACTGTGTGTAATGTAGGTGAGTGTGTGGATATGTGACCACTGTGTGTAGTGTAGGTGAGTGTGTGGATATGTGACCACTGTGTGTAGTGTAGGTGGTGAGTGTGTGGATATGTGACCACTGTGTGTAGTGTAGGTGGTGAGTGTGTGGATATGTGACCACTGTGTGTAATGTAGGTGAGTGTGTGGATATGTGACCACTGTGTGTAGTGTAGGTGAGTGTGTGGATATGTGACCACTGTGTGTAGTGTAGGTGGTGAGTGTGTGGATATGTGACCACTGTGTGTAGTGTAGGTGGTGAGTGTGTGGATATGTGACCACTGTGTGTAATGTAGGTGAGTGTGTGGATATGTGACCACTGTGTGTAGTGTAGGTGAGTGTGTGGATATGTGACCACTGTGTGTAGTGTAGGTGAGTGTGTGGATATGTGACCACTGTGTGTAATGTAGGTGAGTGTGTGGATATGTGACCACTGTGTGTAGTGTAGGTGAGTGTGTGGATATGTGACCACTGTGTGTAATGTAGGTGAGTGTGTGAATATGTGACCACTGTGTGTAGTGTAGGTGAGTGTGTGGATATGTGACCACTGTGTGTAGTGTAGGTGGTGAGTGTGTGGATATGTGACCACTGTGTGTAATGTAGGTGAGTGTGTGGATATGTGACCACTGTGTGTAGTGTAGGTGAGTGTGTGGATATGTGACCACTGTGTGTAGTGTAGGTGGTGAGTGTGGATATGTGACCACTGTGTGTAGTGTAGGTGGTGAGTGTGTGGATATGTGACCACTGTGTGTAATGTAGGTGAGTGTGTGGATATGTGACCACTGTGTGTAGTGTAGGTGAGTGTGTGGATATGTGACCACTGTGTGTAGTGTAGGTGAGTGTGTGGATATGTGACCACTGTGTGTAGTGTAGGTGGTGAGTGTGTGGATATGTGACCACTGTGTGTAGTGTAGGTGGTGAGTGTGTGGATATGTGACCACTGTGTGTAATGTAGGTGAGTGTGTGGATATGTGACCACTGTGTGTAGTGTAGGTGAGTGTGTGGATGTGACCACTGTGTGTAATGTAGGTGAGTGTGTGGATATGTGACCACTGTGTGTAGTGTAGGTGAGTGTGTGGATATGTGACCACTGTGTGTAATG
The DNA here is from genome assembly GCA_013339895.1 of Ephydatia muelleri. Taxonomy (NCBI): domain Eukaryota; kingdom Metazoa; phylum Porifera; class Demospongiae; order Spongillida; family Spongillidae; genus Ephydatia; species Ephydatia muelleri. The sequence continues at coordinate 7,328,643 of JABACO010000013.1, forward strand.
TAGGTGAGTGTGTGAATATGTGACCACTGTGTGTAGTGTAGGTGAGTGTGTGGATATGTGACCACTGTGTGTAGTGTAGGTGAGTGTGTGGATATGTGACCACTGTGTGTAATGTAGGTGAGTGTGTGGATATGTGACCACTGTGTGTAGTGTAGGTGAGTGTGTGGATATGTGACCACTGTGTGTAGTGTAGGTGGTGAGTGTGTGGATATGTGACCACTGTGTGTAGTGTAGGTGGTGAGTGTGTGGATATGTGACCACTGTGTGTAATGTAGGTGAGTGTGTGGATATGTGACCACTGTGTGTAGTGTAGGTGAGTGTGTGGATATGTGACCACTGTGTGTAGTGTAGGTGAGTGTGTGGATATGTGACCACTGTGTGTAGTGTAGGTGGTGAGTGTGTGGATATGTGACCACTGTGTGTAGTGTAGGTGGTGAGTGTGTGGATATGTGACCACTGTGTGTAATGTAGGTGAGTGTGTGGATATGTGACCACTGTGTGTAGTGTAGGTGAGTGTGTGGATATGTGACCACTGTGTGTAGTGTAGGTGAGTGTGTGGATATTTGACCACTGTGTGTAGTGTAGGTGAGTGTGTGGATATGTGACCACTGTGTGTAGTGTAGGTGAGTGTGTGGATATATGACCACTGTGTGTAGTGTAGGTGAGTGTGTGGATATGTGACCACTGTGTGTAGTGTAGGTGAGTGTGTGGATATGTGACCACTGTGTGTAGTGTAGGTGGTGAGCACTGTGTGTAGTGTAGGTGAGTGTGTGAATATGTGACCACTGTGTGTTAGTGTAGGTGAGTGTGTGGATATGTGACCACTGTGTGTAGTGTAGGTGAGTGTGTGGATATGTGACCACTGTGTGTTAGTGTAGGTGAGTGTGTGGATATGTGACCACTGTGTTAGTGTAGGTGAGTGTGTGGATATGTGACCACTGTGAGTAGTGTAGGTGAGTGTGTGGATATATGACCACTGTGTGTTAGTGTAGGTGAGTGTGTGGATATGTGACCACTGTGAGTAGTGTAGGTGAGTGTGTGGATATGTGACCACTGTGTGTTAGTGTAGGTGAGTGTGTGGATATGTGACCACTGTGTGTAGTGTAGGTGGTGAGTGTGTGGATATGTGACCACTGTGTGTAGTGTAGGTGGTGAGTGTGTGGATATGTGACCACTGTGTGTAGTGTAGGTGGTGAGTGTGTGGATGCTAGCATGCAATACATAGCAAGGGATAGATAGAAGGTCGGTGAGAGGACCTGTCCCCCACCCCCACCCCCCCCCCACCCCCAGTAACCCCTCACATCTCCCCAGCTGGCTGGATATGGGACTTCCAATGCCACAGTGGGTCACTTCCCTGATATCCGGTGGGCACAGACCGGGAACCGTGGCTTTGTCCCCAACACCCTCATGCCCAATGTCTTCATGGCCGTGGCCACAGACCTGGGAGACCCCTCCTCCCCAGCCCACCCTGGCGACAAGCAGGACGTGGGGGCTAGGCTCGTCCTTGGTGCCCGCGCTCTGGGATATGGGGAGAGCGGACTCTACTACAGCGGACCTATTGCACAGAATGCAACACTGAGGTGGGCACTGTATGGAATACTGCTGCTCGACCTTGCCAACATTTAAGTTGCGTTGTGGTTTCTTAATGATCACTTGATGTGAATAGGTGCATGATTGAAGGCCTTTTAAAACAGTTGTGAATACTTTACAAGCTATTTATCTAATTTCATCGCTTCAATGAAATTACACATCATTATTAATTATGGTGTGAGAGGAATTAATGCATCGAAGAAGCCAATGGCAACCAACGCAACCATATTGCTTTGTAATGCATGTATGTAACCATGGAACCAAATGCCTAAGTGAACTGGAGTGGTCAATTGACTGATAGGTTGACGCAGAGTGCAGATATTACTTTTTATTTGCAGAAATCTGCATTTAAGAACCCTTTTCATCTCCATTTCCTCACAGCTCAGCAAACCCTCCAGTGGTCTCCATCACATTCGGCCAGGTTAGTCCCTCAGGCCTCCAGATCAATGCAGCCTACCCTTATGGCTACCAGCTACAGTGCAAAGGTGACCCCAAGTCCATCCTCGTCAATGGGACACTAACTAGCTTCTCGGGGAGCACCATCTTGGTGTCCTTCCCTTCGTGTCCCAGTGGCACACCCACCTCTGTGTACTACGCTTGGCTCAATTACCCCTGTCCCTTTAAGATGTGCTCTGTGTACAGTGGTGACCTTCCTGCCCCCCCTTTCCACCTTCCACTGAAGTGACCCCACCCCCCACACCACCCTGACTGTTAGTCATTTGTGTGACTTTATGCTGGCTTGTACTTGCTGGTGTCATTAGAAGTAGTGAAATCAACGTGCAGTAACAGTGCATGGGTGCCAAGTTTTATTATTGGTTGTTACCTTTTTATACTTGTTTTATTTAAATAAGCAGCCAGGCATTTCAGTTTGGGCCACTTCTTTATGTGACTTGTAGGTATTCTAGTTGGCTCATGATTTTTTTGCAACTTTCATTTCATCATGTCCTGCAACAGGATCATATTTGACACAAAATCAAAAATCAGTTAAGAAGGTTATGCTCTTTTCTGCGTGTACAGTCTTTTATTTGTAACGTAACGTTTATCACAATAAATTCCCGTTTTCCAGACATGGCCAGTGTAGATGAATGAAGTTGATCAGTGTCTGTGTGGGAAAGGTCGTACTCACATTACATGTATGTTTCTTCCATACATATAGTCATGCATACCGTCCAAATGTGGTCATGCTGTGCTCACCTATAAAACCTGCTGCGCTTGCATTGTGGGGTACGGTAGGACCAGTGATACTTCCTGTGGGATCCGACACACTTGTTCCACTTTGCTCCATGAAGTGCATATCCTTTGTGGCAATAGTAGCTGAGAATGTGGCCATTCAATTTCACTCCACCATACTTGGGAAGGTGTGGCTTGCCACATTTACTTTTCAGGGGTTTGTTGGTGCAGCTATTACCAGCACTTGGTGCTCCACCCTGCTTGTCTTTACCTCCGTCCGTTGCTCCACTAATGGTGTCAGTTGAAGTGTCCACCCCAGTACTTCCACCAGCGGGATCATCAAACTCCACATCTGCAGATCTTCGTTTCATACCCTCTTCCTCCTGATCTTCCACCTCATCATCATCATCATCATCATCATCACCACCATCATCACCACCATCACCACCACCATCATCATCATCATTGTCTTCATCATTGTAATCTTCATCATTGTCATCTTCATCGTCATACAGTGGTTCATCTTGCTGGGTGCTATCCACATCTTCATTGAAGTTCTCTCTGGAAGCTTCTGGAGCACAGTGAACCAAACCGACCATCAGAGCGACCAAAAGGGCACAAAGACATCCAGCTCTCATTTCTTAAGCAATGTATTTGTGCAGCTGATAGAGATGCTGGATTGTGTTTCCTTATATATTGTACATTGGGACACTAAGTGCGCAAGTCCACATGCGTGTTTTGTCTTCACTGTCTATAACTGTGGGAATGGTCCAGTTCTAATTTTGTCTTTCAACCTGTGCTGTTTGCATGCAAGCTTGCAAAAGGAGAAAGAAAAGGAGTAGGTGGTGAACTTTACGTGTTAGGATCCGTTGAGATGGGTCATTCAAAACAACCTCCTTGCAATCTATAATCTTTAGAAGAGCTAGCGGATAGTATAAGGTTTAAAATACTTTTTTTTTTAATGCGGACAAGTGTTGTTCAACTCCATCTTGAGTTCAGCTAATAGGGAGGTCTGCATGCGCCCTTGATCGATTCCTACGTTGTCTTTTTTTAATTGTATTCTAGCTTGTCTGTTGCTATAGGTAAACAATTAAAATTCCGCAGATGGTTTGCTATAAATAGACTTGCGCTCAAAAGACAGCCAGCTGTAAGCAAGGATACTATTATTTTTTTAAATAAAATCCACATAAAAAAAAAAGACAGATACTAGTTTTCCTTGCACTGTTCCTAAATTAAGCGTCCTAGCTACTTACATCTGATGTCTGTGAAAGTGTCTACACCAGACGCAATAAACAGGTTTCCATATGCGAGGAAATAAAGTTTAATATTAATATTGACTACAATGGACAGGATATGGGTTGGATGTTTGCGGCGGGATCGCTTGAGTATGTGCTGGAAATCAAGGATGGGCTATGGAGTGCGAATGACATGCGAGACAGATTTAATTGGTTGCAATCAGATCAGTCAACCACGTGATTTAATCTCTCTTATTCGCATCCTCTCAGTGATGCATTAACAGCTATGTGATTACTATAGTCATAGATAGTGTAGTCAAGTGGTCTACGATGTTTCCAAAACTGAATTTGATCAGTTGGATTCCAGATACTGTACAAACATTGAGTTGACAACTAACCTACAAGAAACGAAGTGGAGGATTAAATTCATACACGTATGTAGTGTTTGATGATCCAAATAGTTCAAATCAATATTAATAGACCAAGCATTTAAGACCGACCTGGCAGGTTGACCTTGCAGGAGGGCTGGTCTTCGGCAGCCCTGTTGATACAAGAAAGCCAAAGATCTTGCTGACAGCTTCAACATTCAAAATGGCAGCGAGTATCCATCAATGCACGCCTTTGCGAGTGGGTCCACACGGGAGGGTCGCCGATGGTTTGTGACCTCCAACGAGTGCGATACGACAGCAAGTGTCTTAACAGACCCGGTTATTTTATCTCTCAAAGGCAACTATGGGAGTACAGACCTATCCCTGGTTGGTATATGGGGCTGTTTTTCTTGAGCCATCAGTGCACCGATGTGTGTCGGTCACTTGGAATCGTCCATAAACGGCCCGACATGCATGTCTCAAATAGATTGGTTCATGAACAGCGACTTTGGGCGTCTTGTCCAAATGGCCACGACCTACTTTCCTAAGGAGAAGTTTGATGAAAGTCTACCTCCTCAGATGAAACAAAGCCATTCGGGACGTGCTGATGAAGACTTTCCGACCACACTACCTGCGTTAACTGCACAGTGCATTTTCGTGTCGTATGTGTCGGTATTGTCGTACACCACAAATTTATCTTGACTGTGTAACACTTTTGTATGCATTTTTGCCGACCTAAAATACATTTGTATCCCTTGCAGCAGTGCTGTTTGCGCATGTTGACCACTGATTCGTAGTGCTTTAATGTTTAAAACACAAAACTGAGATGAATACAAAAAAGACACATGGTTTGGCAACCTTCACATCACACAATCGAGACATCAGTCTCCCTGGCCTTAGTCGTTCTTGAAAACTCTGCAAGACAATGGTACACATCATCCAGGCATGAAAATAGATCAAACATGTGTAGCACAGATTACCACAACTAAATTACTCAAATGTCAAATCTGAAACATGCACACACACAACACACACACAACACACACACACACACACACACACACTACTTACGCTTGGTCTGTATGTCAGAGGACCAGTCTACGTATAGTCCAAATATATACTCCAAGTCCTATCATCCAAAAGACATACAGCTGCATAGCACATGTGGCCATGGTGATGGGGGGGTTTCCCCCACCTTCTCTGTCACATTCTTGGCCAGGTTTTTGACCTACAGCCTCATAGATAGCTCTTCTGGTGTATAGCCTTTGAACACACTCATCTTCTCTAGCTCAGGAATACCAGGGGTCCGGCCTGACAGGTCAGGCCAGATCTCCGGCCTGACAGGTCAGGCCAGATCTCCGGCCTGGCAGGCCAGCTGGCCTTTGGCAGCCCTGGGTCAACTTCATTGCAATCTATAATCTAAGAGCCACCGGATAGTGTATGGTTTTAAATACTTTTTTTTAATGCGGACAAGTGTTGTTCAACTCCATTTTGAGTTCAGCTACTAGGGAGTTCTGCATGCGCCCTTGATAAATTCAGACGTTCCCTTTTTTCAAATTGCATTCTTTTTATCCAAGCTTGTCTGTTTCACAGGCAAACAATTAAAATTCCACAGCTAGTTATAAGGTTAGCTATAAATAAACTTGCGATCAAAAAAGGATACAATATTTAAAAAAATCCAAATCAAAAAATTAATATAAAAGATAGATACTAGTTCACCTTGCACTGTTCTTAAATTCAGCGTCCTAGCTATTTACATCTGATGTCTGTGAAAGTGTCTCACACAGACGCAATAAACATGTGCGTGCGAGTAAATAAAGTTCAATAAACCTTTAATCAATATTGACTACAATGGACAGGATATGGGTTGGATGTTTGCGGCGGGATCGCTTGAGTATGCGCTGGAAATCAAGGATGGGCTATGGAGTGCGCATGACGTGATAAGGACGAGGAACAGGCTTAATTGGTTGCAGATCAGTCAACCACGTGATTTAATCTCTCTTATTCGCATCCTCTCAGTGATGCATTAACGGCTATGTCATTATACCATAGTCATATAGATAGTGTAGTCAAGTGTGGTCTACGATGATTCCAAAACTGGATTTGATCAGTTGGATTCTAGATACTGTACAAACATTGAACCTACAAGAAACGAAGTGGAGGATTGTATTCATACATGTAGTGTTTGATGATCCAATTAAATAATTCAAATTAATATTAATAGTCAGTGAATGAGTCGTACCATAGATAGTATAGTATAGTATACCTATGAATCTCATTATATTCTTACTATACTATCTATGGTCGTACAGGCCAAGTATTTAAAAGCTGGCAGGTTGACCTGGCAGGAGGGCTGGCCTTCGCCAGCCTGTTAACTTGATATACCCTCTATCCGTTCTAGCAAGGAATAGTGTAAGTTGTCTTTATCCTTTATGAATGTAGTGTATGATTGGTTTAAAGTTAAAGGAAAATCCAACGGGTAAGTCCCCGGGCTCATTAAAAACGGAAGTGACGAGACATTTTATTATGAAGATATGGCGCAAGTTTGCTCGTGCCCCTTGCACGCACGGCGAGTATTTAACGGGTCAACTGGCCTGTCTTGCTAGCGGCATCGAAGTTGCTTTCTGATCTGCTTTTTATTTTCGACTACAAGCGCAGGTTTGCAATTTTGTAGTATATAATTTTTGCGAATCCTCAGATAGTAATAACAAATAGCCTTCCCTGAACCAGATCAGATACCAGGTAGAATGGAATAACAAATAGCCTTCCCTGAACCAGATCAGATACCAGGTAGAATGGGCGACACTAAACCCAACTGGGACTTCGCCCATTTAGCTACGTATTTTGCGTCCGAATCATTCGCAGAAGGAGCATGGACACCGCCAGAAAAGCGGGGACAGAAAGCTGTTGTTAAAGATACCTATGAATCTCATTATATTCTTGATAAATGGGCACTTGGTGTTGTAGTAACCATCAGCGACCCTCCCGTGTGGACCCAACTCCAGTGGGCAAATGCCGACATTGATGGATACTCGCTAAAGCACCGCGGTTTAACCCATCCGCATGTTCTTCTGGAAGTCCCCTTCTAGGAAATCTTCAACCATAACCCATTCACCCAACTTGGGTCTCGCTAGTGCTGTCTGAGGTAACTATTACCGGTTGAATATCGCAGTCTACCATACAAATCGGCGGGAAGTATGTGCCACTTTGAATGCTGAAGCTTGCAGCAAGATCTTTGGCCTTCTTGTATGTACTGAGGGCTGTTTCCCAGTCACCCTGAGCCCAAGAGCACGTGTCTTTATAGTACAAATATTATCTACATGTACAATACTGGTACACAAAGAGGGCAGCTGTATGCACCTGACTGAAGCAACCTTTCAGCCTCTAATTCTGCTCGTAATATAAATCTGGATGCTTTCTGGTCATCTTGGACAACTGTGTCATCATTTGTAGTCGCGACATGTGATTGGAATTCCTTGCTAACAGGTCAAGAGGCATCAAAAATAGCTGCATAGCACATGTGACCATGGCAGTACTTTTTATTTGAAATCTGCCCTTTTCATCTCCATTTCCTCACAGCTCAGCAAACCTTTAGTCCCTCAGGCCTCCAGATCAATGCAGCCTACCCTTATGGCTACCAGCTACAGTGTAAAGGTGACCCCAAATCCATCCTAGTCGATGGGTAGCTTCTCGCAGAGCAGTATCTCAGTGTCCTTCACTTCGTGACACACTCATCTCTGTGTACTATGGCACACTCATCTCTGCTTGGCTCAATTACCCTTGTCCCTTTAAAATGTCCTCTGTGTACAGTGGTGATCGACCTTCCTGTGCCCCCTTTTTACCTTCCATTGAAGTGACCCCACCCCCCACACCACCCTGACTGTCTGACTGTTAGTCATTTGTGTGACTTTATGCTAACTTGTACTTGCTGGTGTCATTAGAAGTAGTGAAATCAACGTGCAGTAACAGTGCATGGGTGCCAAGTTTTATTATTGGTTATTAGTACTATCGTACCTTTTTATACTTATTTTATTTTAATAAACGGCCAGACATTTTTGGGCCACTTCTTTATGTGATCCTTGTAGTTATTCAAGTTGGCTCGTGATTTTTTTGCAACTTTAATTTCATCATGTCCCGCAACAGGATCACATTTGGCACAAAATCAAAAATCAGTTAAGGTTATGCTCTTTTCTGTGTGTACAGTATTTTATTTGTAACGTAACGTTTATTGCAATAAATTCCCGTTTTCCAGGCATGGCCAGTGTAGATGAATGAAGTTGATCAGTGTCTGTGTGGGAAAGGTCGTACTCATATTACATGTATGTTTCTTCCATGCATGCTGAATCCACATATAGTCATGCATACCGTCCAAATGTGCTCATGCTGTGCTCACCTATAAAACCTGCTGCGCTTGCATTGTGGGGTACGGTAGGACCAGTGATACTTCCTGTGGGATCCGACACACTTATTCCACTTTACTCCATGAAGTGCATATCCTTTGTGGCAATAGTAGCTAAGAATGTGGCCATTCAATTTCACACCACCATACTTGGGAAGGTGTGGCTTGCCACATTTACTTTTCAGGGGTTTGTTGGTGCAGCTATTACCAGCACTTGGTGCTCCACTCTGCTGGTCTTTACCTCCGTCCGTTGCTCCACTGATGGTGTCAGTTGAAGTGTCCACCCCAGTACTTCCACCAGCTGGATCATCAAACTCCACATCTGCAGATCTTCGTTTCATACCCTCTTCCTCCTGATCTTCCACCTCTTCATAATCATAATCATCACCACCATCATCATCATCATCATTGTCTTCATCATTGTCATCTTCATCGTCATACTGTGGTTCATCTTGCTGGGTGCTATCCTCATATTCATTGAAGTTCTCTCTGGAAGCTTCTGGAGCACAGTGAACCAAACCGACCATCAGAGCGGCCAAAAGGACACAAAGACATCCAGCTCTCATTTCTTAAGCAATGTATTTGTGCAGCTGATAGAGATGCTGGATTGTGTTTCCTTATATATTGTACATTGGGACACTAAGTGCGCAAGTCCACATGTGTGTTTTGTCTTCACTGTCTATAACTATGGGAATGGTTCAGTTCTAATTCTGTCTTTCAACCTGTGCTGTTTGCATACTTTTTTTTTATTAATGCGGACAAGTGTCATTCAACTCCATCTTGAGTTCAGCTAATTGCGAGTTCTGCATGCGCCTATGATCGATTCCTACGTTGTTTTTTAATTGTATTCTTTTTATCCAAGCTTGTCTGTTGCTATAGGCAAACAATTAAAATTCCGCAGATGGTTAGCTATAAATAGACTTGCGCTCAAAAGACAGCCAGCAGTAAGCAAGGACACAATAAAAAAAATTAAAAAAAATCCACATCAAAAAAATAACAAAAAGATAGATACTAGTTCTCCTTGCACTGTTCCTAAATTCAGCGTCCTAGCTACTTACATCTGATGTCTGTGAAAGTGTCTACACACAGACGCAATAAACAGGTTTCCATATGCGAGGAAATAAAGTTTAATATTAATATTGACTACAATGGACAGGATATGGGTTGGATGTTTGCGGCGGGATCGCTTGTGTATGTGCTGGAAATCAAGGATGGGCTATGGTGTGCGAATGACATGCGAGACAGGCTTAATTGGTTGCAATCAGATCAGTCAACCTCGTGATTTAATCTCATCCCTGTGGTTCCTCTCAGTGATGCATTAACAGCTATGTGATTACCATAGTCGTAGATAGTGTAGTCAAATGGTCTACGATGTTTCCAAAACTGGATTTGATCAGTTGGATTCTAGATACTGTGCAAACATTGAGTTGACAACTAACCTACAAGAAACGAAGTGGAGGATTAAATTCATACACGTGTGTTGATCCAAATAGTTCAAATCAATCGTGACAGGCCAAGCATTTAAGACCGACCTGGCAGGTTGACCTAGCAGGAGGGCTGGTCTTCGGCAGCCCTATTAATATATAAGTGACATGAATACCCTCTATCAGTGATAATAAATAGCCAGATCAGATACCGTTAGAATGGGCGACGCTAAACTTCGCGTTCTCACCAAGTGTAGCTACGTCTTTTGCGTCTAAATCATTCGCAGAAGGAGCATCACGACGTACCTACAAGGCGATGAGATGAGAAGAAAGCTGTTGTCAAAGACTATAAAGACATGCTCGTTGGTATGGGGCTGTTTTTCTTGAGCTATCAGTGCACCGATGTGTGTCGGTCACTTGGAATCGTCGATAAACGACCCGACATGTCTCAAATATATTGTTTCATGAACAGCGAGTTTGGGCGCCTTGTCCAAATGGCCACGACCTACTTTCCTAAGGAGAAGTTTGAAAGTCTACCTCCTCAGATGAAACAAGCCATTCGGGACGTGCTGATGAAGACTTTCCGACCACACAACATGTATTAACTGCACAGTGCATTGTCGTGTCGTATGTGTCGGTATTGTCGTACACCCCAACATTTGTTCTTGATTGTGTAACACTTTTGTATGCATTTTTGCCTACCTAGAATACATTTGTATCCCTTGCAGCAATGCTGTTTGCGCATGTTGACCATTGATTCATAGTGCTTTAAAACACAAAAGATGAATTAAAACAATACACATGGTTTGGCAACCTTCACATCACACAATCGAGACATCAGTCTCCCTGGCCTTAGTCGTTCTTGAAAACTCTGCAAGACAATCGTACACAAATCCAGGCATGAAAATTGATGAAACATCTATAGCACAGATTACCACAACTAATGGCTTTCCCCAAAGCCCGTAGCCATTCACATCTTCTCTGGCCTGACACGCCTCCTGTTCACTGGGCAACCCAATGAAGGCTTGACCCTTTAACCTTCCAGATTGCATTACTCAAATGTCAAATCTGAAACATACACACACACACACACACACATATAATTATATATATATCCATCTCTATGTATTATGGAGGACCAGTCTACGTATCGTCCAAATATATACTCCAAGTCCTATCATCCAAAAGACAGACAGCTGCACATGTGGCCGTCGTGATTGGGGGGTTCCCCTACCTTCTCTGTCACATTCTTGGCCAGGTTTTTGACATACAGCCTCATAGATGGCTCTTCTGGTGTGAAGCCTTTGAACACACTCATCTTCCAGCTCTGGAATAGAAGAATTAATGCAACACCAAGTGCCCATCTATCAAGAATATAATGAGTTCATTGGTATTCAAATATTATCTGCAATACTGGTACACAAAGAGGGCAGTTGTATGTACCTGACTGAGGCAACCTTCCAGCATCTAATTCTGCTTGTGATATAAATCTGGATGCTTTCTTGTCATCTTGGACAACTGTGTCATCATTTGTAGTCACGACATATGATTGAAATTCCTTGCTAACAGGTCAAAAGGCATCAAAAATAGCTGCATAGCACATGTGACCATGGTATTAGTTTTCATTTGCAGAAATCTGCCCTTTTCATCTCCATTTCCTCACAGCTTAGCAAACCTTTAGTCCCTCAGGCCTCCAGATCAATGCAGCCTACCCTTATTTAAATAAACAGCCAGGCATTTTGGGGACACTTTTTTATGTGACCCTTATAGGTATTCGAGTTGGCTCATGATTTTTTTGCAACTTTAATTTCATCATGTCTTGCAACAGGATCACTTTTGGCACAAAATCAAAAATCTGTTAAGAAGGTTATGCGCTTTTCTGTGCGTACAGTATTTTATTTGTAACGTAACGTTTATCACAATAAATTCCCGTTTTCCAGACATGGCCAGTGTAGATGAATGAAGTTGATCAGTGTCTGTGTGGGAAAGGTTGTACTCATATTACATGTATGTTTCTTCCATGCATGCTGAATCCACATATAGTCATGCATGCCGTCCAAATGTGCTCATGCTGTGCTCACCTGTAAAACCTGCTGCGCTTGCATTGTGGGGTACGGTAGGACCAGTGATACTTCCTGTGGGATGCGACACACTTGTTCCACTTTGCTCCATGAAGTGCATATCCTTTGTGGCAATAGTAGCTGAGAATGTGGCCATTCAATTTCACTCCACCATACTTGGGAAGGTGTGGCTTGCCACATTTACTTTTCAGGGGTTTGTTGGTGCAGCTATTACCAGCACTTGGTGCTCCACCCTGCTTGTCTTTACCTCCGTCCGTTACTCCACTCATGGTGTCAGTTGAAGTGCCCACCCCAGTACTTCCACCAGCTGGATCATCAAACTCCACATCTGCAGATCTTCGTTTCATACCCTCTTCCTCCTGATCTTCCACCTCATCACCACCATCATCACCACCATCTTCTTCATCATTGTCATCTTCATCGTCATACAGTGGTTCATCTTGCTGGGTGCTATCCGCATATTCATTGAAGTTCTCTCTGGCAGCTTCTGGAGCACAGTGGACCAAACCAACCATCAGAGCAGCCAAAAGGACACAAAGACATCCAGCTCTCATTTCTCAAGCAATGTATTTGTGCAGCTGAAAGAGATGCTGGATGGTTTGGATTGTGCTTCCTTATATACTGATGGTAAGGTGTAGTTTGGGACACTAAGTGTGCAAGTCCACTTGTGTGTTTTGTCTTCACAATCTACTTTATATGAATGTATTTGGACTGGATGTGAATGGTTCAGTTATGATTTTGTCTTTCAAACTGTGCTGTTTGCATGCAGCTTCAGATTGAGAAAAGAAAGGAGTAGGATGGTTAAGATTACGTGTGGGGATCCGTTGAGATGGGTCAACTTCAAAATACCTTTTTTTAATGCGGACAAGTGTTGTTCAACTCAATCTTGAGTTCAGCTAATAGGGAGTTCTGCATGCGCCCTTGATCGATTCCTACATTATCTTTTTTTTTTAATTGTATTCTTTTTATCCCAAGCTTGTCTGTTTCACAGGCAAGCAATTAAAATTCCGTATGCTCAAAAGACAGCAACAAGGATACAATTTGAAAATAAAATCCACATCAAAAAAATAACATAAAAGGATAGATACTAGTTCTCCTTGCGCTGTTCTTAAATTCAACGTCCTAGCTACTTACATCTGATGTGACTACACACAGACGCAATAAACAGGTTTCCATATGCGAGGAAAAAAAGTTCAATTAACCTTTAATCAATATTGACTACAATGGACAGGATATAGGTTGAGTGTTTGCGGCGGGATCGCTTGAGTATGCGCTGGAAATCAAGGATGGGCTACGGAGCGCGTATGACATGAATGGAGACGAGGGGGCAGGCTTGGTTGCATTCAGGTCAGTCAACCACGTGATTTAATCACTCTTATTCCCAATTCCTGTTCCTCTCTCAGTGATGCATTAACCAGGAAATGGCTACTTGATTACCACAGATAGGTGTGGTCTACGATGTTTCCATTTGATCAGTTGGATTCCTATACCTACAAGAAACGAAGGGGATGATTAAATCCATACATGTAGTGTATGATAATAATATGCACATGGCATACGAATAACTCGGCATACCAGTGGAGAAATGAGCGGTCACTAAAGTTGTAAAAGTTACTTTTTTTTTTTGGTTTTTTAGATTCCATCACATGATTTCTGTTGTGCATATTTCGAAAGACATAATATTATTTATTTTTGTGAATTATCCGTGATCCATTTGTATGAAATATTCTAGAGTACAGGCTATTAATAATGTACATGTACAGCAAAAACCTATACTTGATAATTACTAACTATTCCATGATGATACTTCACTGCAGCAACGGAATCTTGATTCAATCCTCTGTCTTAGATTTTAAAAAGAAAATACCCCCTTTATATTGAAAGTTTTGGTTCCTGGAGGCAAAATAGTGCTTTCCGTAGACAAGTACGTTTTTCTGACCTAATTACAGTATTCCACCAGCTATAAATGTTGGATTTTTCACTTGCGGCAACTACCGTTATACACCAGTGTATTTTACTGTGGTGGAAACATATTATTTACGTTAAACCTGTCGGTTCCTGGAGGATTTATATTATAATGGTCATTGGATGCCATATGTGGCTCTATTCTTGTAACACCCTTGCTCTTTCCCCGGCCCCATTTGGAAAAATTAATAAACATCACGTTGACGTTAATTTCATTATTTGACACAAATAACAATAACAGCTCACTTTATAATTTCTGCAAGATATTTAAAACTAACACCTCAAGTCACTTTTTTTTTCATATACAAGGTCAGTTACTATAGTACTGTGTGCGTACCGACGTTTATGCATGTATGCCTATACATGTAAGAAGGCTTGTACATGCATACTTACTACCCACCACCAGTATTGCATACTGATGCGTGCGTTGACATACAAATACACTTGCCGCAAGTGTATTTGTATGTCAACGCACGCATCAGTATGCGCTTGTCTACATGTGAGTGTGTGTATATGCGTGTGGCACACTCATATACACACACTCACATGTAGACAAGCGCAAGCTTTCAATCCGCCCTTTGTGACACGCACATACACACGCATGCACACGCGCATACATGCATACCACGCACCCACACATTGACAAGGCTTTTGGAGAAGGGCGTCCGGATATGGGAAGGCATGGTATTGTGTATTAGACCTAAGCCTGGAAACACGGGGTACACTGGCATGCATACGTTGGGGCATACGATTAGAGTGTGCGAGGGGGGAGAGGCCGGGGGAGGGAGACAAAGTTGTAGGCATGCAGCTACATGTATACATAAATAGAGCCATGTGCATGTGTGTGTGGTAGAGATATGCAGATCTTATACTCGTAGGCTTTTCTAAGAGTGCCTGCGACCTTTTGCTGAGCTCAGTTGCTTTCCAATTACCACTGGGGTTTTAAGATCAATGCAATTATGAAATGTGGTACTCTGGGTGTCTACTGTTTGATTGGCAGTGTGAAAAAAAATCATTGTGAGCTTCAAGGACAAAGTAGAGGTGGTTAGTTAATCTTCCCCCTTGTCCTGTAAAACAGGGTCGGTTACTTGCTATGCACAATCATCTGTGTAACTTGTTTGTGGAGTTCTGCCATCATGCCCACCTTGGAGTGAGGGTAGATTCGGGCAGCGGTCTACACCTGACCTAAGCCATGGGTTGTGGGTATGATGGACCATTGCTAGAAGATAGTAAGAAAAAAACATTTCATCTCACACATTACATAACTAAAATTGGAATAACTTACAATGATTTCTCTGTAGCCACATGTTTTGGTTGTAGATCTGATGGACCATTGTTAGAAGAATGATCAACCATTGTAATATACAAGAGAATACACGAAATATAAACATGTATGAATAATAACTACCAATATTAATATAAAATCAAAAGAAAAAGAACAAAGAAAAAAAAAAAAAAACAAAGTCACTCCTGCATGTATGGAAGTCCTGCTCCGTCTTCTATCTCCATCCTTCTCCTCCATTTCACCCGACTCCCACGAATGCACAAATTTGTAGCACGAAGGATAGCAAACATCAGCCTTGCCTGCACATAACCCATCACTTCACTGTTTGATTTATGCCAAGTTGCAGCAATTTTTTCTGATAGGAGGCGCATGAATGCCTTTCCTTCAACACCCAGTGCCCCATCTGCAGTCACAACAAAAGGTGTAAACGAAGCATGTACACATTCAGCTGCTTGTGAGTATTTCTGTTTCTTAAAGTGCTCGATAGAAGAAAGCACCGCATTTAAATCCCGTTGTACATAGGAGCTGGCATCTGAGTCGACTACTCTAACATCGAAAAAAGTAGTAGTTTGAGACTGCCACACACCACTAACAGAAAGGTCAGCAACTAATGCTGGAACATTATTCTGGACATTCGGTTCTCTTATCACCGGTTCTCTAAAAACTTCTTTATAGGCTATTGAAGCCAAGTCACCAAGGGCATCCCTTATCTCATTATGCCTTTGAATAACTAAACCTCCCTTTCTACAGTCAAGGGCATGTCCAGTGGTGAATTGGCAACCACAACCATCACACAATGCTGGCAATCGTAGTAATGGTCTGTGATAACGTAGTGCCAAAGAGTCTCGAAATTTAGTGGCAGACAGATCAAAATGATGATGTGCCAATGGTATCACTGTCAGCCATGCTGAGGTCTTTCCATCAATTCCTCGTTGTATTGCTCTTTTCTTTGTGTTGTCAAAAGGTAAAATTGACTCCAGAAGAGAGGTTTTGGGATATTGCTAGAAGAAAGTAAGAAAAAAACATTTCATCACACACATCACATAACTAAAATTGTGATGATTGGAAAACTTACATGATTTTTCAATAGCCACATTTTTTGGTTGTAGATCTGATGGACCATTGCTAGAAGATAGTAAGAAAAAAATATTTCATCAGACACTCACATTACATAACTAAATTATATTAAGTTACAATGATTTCTCGCTAGCCACATTTTTTGGCTGTAATCTGATGGACAATGCTAGGAAAACATTTCATCAGATACTCACATAAAAATTATAATAACTGACAATGATTTCTCAGTAGTAGCCACATTTTTTGCTTGCATGACGGACCATTGCTAGAAGAAAAAACATTTCATCAGACACATTACATAAATTTGTGATGATTAATATATTAACTGACAATGATTTATCAGTAGAAACGCTTTGTTCTGGCTTAAGCTCTAAAGTTAGATGATTAATGCTTGATATAGCAGGCATGGGTTTAAAGATAATATGGTAGCATGTAGGAAAATATCCCTTACATGGTAATTTGAACTTTCAATAGTTCTATCGTAAATGTAAAAACGTAGTTATATATTTTTTAAAGTACTTGCATGGTTGTGGACTGTACTGAGAAGTCATGCATGTATGTCTTATTATCATTCACAGTCAAGACAAAAATAAGTTTACATCACCTTGGCATTTCCATCAGCTTGAATGGATTATGAGGCTTTTTCTGGTAGCTACCTAGCCGAGACTAGGGAGGAAGGTGGACTGTGGTACCTGAACACACCTCAGGATTACAGGGAAGACATGGGGTCCACCAACAATGGAGAGGACTCACCTTCCCCACTCTAAACTCACAGGGGGCTGTGACATCAGCCAGTCCATAGTGTGCACAGCATTGGTGGGTGTGGTTGTGTGAGTGGTACATGAACATGCTCACACCACATGGTTCCCTCACACACTGCTGGAGCATCCCTCATTATGTAATGATGTCATTACAATAGAAAGGGGCTTCCTATATATGTTTGCACACACAATAACAGATTTTAGTAAATATAAATACAGACTACACATTACACTCCTCTCCACCTTGTTGCCGTTTGGAGAGTTGCTGTCTGCAGTGTGGCACACTGAGTTATTGAGGAATTCAAGTGTGACACTACTGCTGCTTCTCTCCACGGCCTCCTTCCCCTTTTCCCTCCTCCTCCACCTACTCCCCTCCTCCCTCCTCCGCCCTCCTACCTCCTTCCCGCCTCCTCCCCTAAAAAACAAGAAATGAAAAGAATAGACTCCTTAAAAAAAGCAAAGAACTAAAAGAAAAAGAAAAAGAAGCCCCTCCCCTCCTCTCCTCCTCCCTCCTCCTCCTCCTCCCTCCCCCTCCCCTCCTCCTCCCTCCTCCTCCCCTCCTCCTCCCCTCTTCCTCACCTCCCCTCCTCCTCCCCCTCCTCCTCCCTTCCTCTGTAACCCTTCTTTCCAATATCATATAGGAATGACCAACTAATAAGATGACTAGTCGTACAAATGGAATGTATTGCAGGTGTGGCCAGGTGGTAGTTTGATTGAAACACTTGATAATAATGGCATCAAAATCAATGTTCTGTAATAGACAAACATCTCTCATTTTTATAACAAATTAAAAAAAAGAAATACTGTAAATTGTTTGAATTTCTCCATTTAGGTCCTGTGTGTATGGTGGTGGAGTACATGTGTCATGGAGACCTTCTGGGATTCCTGAGGGCATCCAGGGGACACCATGGAATGTACCCAGTCTTCCTCAGCAGTGACGATAACCTCCCTCCCCAAGTGAACCTCACATCCCGAGACCTCATCTGCATTGCCACAAAGATCACATCTGGCATGGCCTTGCTAGCTGACAGAAAGGTATTGTGACACTATGACATCATGTGAAATATGAGACTACCTCTTTCCCCCTCCTCCTCCCCCTCCCCCTTCCCTTCTCCCCCTCCCCCTCCCCTTCTCCCCCTCCCCCTCTCCTTCTCCCCCTCCCCCTCTCCTTCTCCCCCTCCTTTGTCTCCTCTCCCACTCCTCTGCCTCATCCTATGTCCCCTCTCCCCCTCCTCCTCCCCCTCATTTGTCCCCTCTCTTCCTCCTCCTCCCCCTCCCCCTCCCTCACTTCTTGCATTCTCAGGTGGTACATGGTTCGCTATGTGCTTCCAGTGTTCTAGTGGGGACCAGCCTGGACATTAAGATCAACCTCAGGAGATATGAACTGAGCCAGAGACACTCTTCGATGGAACTTTGAGTACAAATTCCGATATGTAAGTTGTGAGTTTTGACAAAGCCATAACCCAAAACCATGTATCTTCTTTTCCCCAGTTGGTCAGTCGGACCCAACATAACAAGCAAGCTCATAAACAGTTTTACATTCCCCTTCTTACCACAGTTTCATCCTCTTTGTACATTTGTCAGCTTTTGCTGACAACCACTCATGTCGTACACACAGTGGAACATCCCCACCTCACTGTCCTATGACCCTGGCTGCACTGCAATCTGCAGCTTGTGGAAGTTATACCGAGAGTGCCAGGCCCAGAAGTGGATGCTGCCTTTATCACCTGGGTAGAGCAAAGGGAAGGTATAACCCTTCACACAACATACATCCAGACACCAGCACATTGTCCGGTGTTGATGGCAAGGGTGTTCGCAATGGCCTGGACTGTAGAAAGTTTCCATCATACTGTACCGGGCGATGATACGATGCAAACGTAATAAACATGGCTCAACACTGGACAAGCTGAAATGTTTCATCTGCTGTAGTATTTTTCTCAGGCGAGTACAGCTACCTTGTCAAGCTGTACGGACTTTGCATTCGTTGAGGAAAAAGGAGACCACACCTCTGGATTAGGACAGCCGAGAGCAGACCCCTAGACCCACAGACAACCCGGTCAGTGTAGTGTATCAATGGTCACATGACATCCCCATGGTCACATGACATCCCGATGGTCACATGACATCCCCATGGTCACATGACATCCCCATGGTCACATGACATCTCCATGGTCACATGACATCTCTATGGTCACATGACATCCCCATGGTCACATGACATCTCCATGGTCACATGACATACCCATGGTCACTTGCTCATTACCATGTAACATGACCAGAGACAAAGTAGAATTCAAGGTAGTCCAGCCATGTCTAGAGTTTGGTCACCTTGTCTGAGGGAACCATGTTGTAACCCAAATATCTCCTCCTTCTAGCTGGTCTGACTAATACAACACTCATCAAGGCTATTGAAATTCTGTCTGATGTTGGAAAAAACTTGGAACCTATTTGGGTATTCCAGATCGGTGAGCACACAATACAGTACCATTGTAATCTACTCCGACCAAAGGCATCAAAGGTGGAGAGCTCAGCTTCTGACTGTGGCTCACCTGTACATGATGATGTATAAGTTAATAAATATGATGTATAAGTTAATAAATATATCCTACTGTGAGCAAAACCGTACCTTTGCAGACTGAAGGCACTTAGAAGAAATTTTTAACAGACCTACATCTTGTACATAGCCAGCGCAAAAGTAAGACCACGCTTCTGTACTTTTATATGCTTTTAATGCCTCTTTTGTGTATGGACTAGGAGTATGAATAAGGTACGCACATATGTCCGGAAATTCGACATCTGGCCATACGTTGGGTGTACGTTCCCAGCCATCCCGGGACGTAGTGTAAGGATCGTAACAGAGACCCAACAATGCCGTTTTTTCCCTGTATCTATTCTTTCCCGAAGCATCAAGTTGTTTGTAGAACTCAGACTCATCACCAAAACAGGTATCTTGTGTATCGTCAGCGTCATTCCGATTCGATAGTTAATTTTTAATAATTGTCACATTCTTGTCACACAATAATTAATTCAAAATGGCGCGTGAATAAGGTCTGAAATGGCGGCCTTCACCTGCAGGCTTACGGACCTGTTTCCCTACACCTCACACTTCCACCCCTCACATAACCTCATCTCCCCTACACCCCATCACTCACACAGCCTCACCTAGCTCCCCAAGCGGGCAACGGCCAACGGCACATTCAGATTGGTAAGAATTAGGGAGCGACTTGGTTGCTGTCACTTCAATAAACGGAACTGTCCAACGAGTGCAAGTTGTATGCACATATCTATCGTGTCTTCGATGTTGTATACTATGGCGAGCGGGCGAGTGAAGGTAATGCCATAAAATGGGCTATTCCATTATTTAATTATACACCCCTACAGATGACAATAAATGGTGTCCAGGGGGGTATAGGAAATATGTCCCGGGGGGTGGTCATTTAAATCCCTGTCCCGGGGGGGGGGGGGGGGGGGGGGGTTAGAAGGCATAATACAAGCTTGTCCAGGAGGGAGTGGAACAACATAGAAGATTGTCCAGGAGGGTGAGGCAAAACAGAAGCTCGTCCAGGGGGCATTTACAAGTCTGTCCCTGGGGGGGTAGAGGTATACTACAAGCCTGTCCAGGGGTGTTTTTATAAATTGTCCCGGGGGTATACGTTTGCAATTATTGTCATGTACGGTTAAATAATGGTACAATACCCTACAATAATCACGTGAGGGCGAGTTGTTTCATCACGTGACTTAACATGGCCGAAAAGACGCGTCGCCTTTTACAAGAGTCGGAAGAACACGTGTTCTATTTGGCGCAAGGAAGGCCTACACCATATAGATGTGTTGTAATGGAATCTCTTCCTCGTGGAATGTCACTATCCGTGTATGAAGAGTACAAAAGAAAACACCATAGCTTCGACATCTTGGATTCGGTGTTGGACGAATTTTTAAAAACCAACTCGTGGGGATATGTGGATTTGAGTCAAATTTGTTCATCTCGATTGACTCGAAAAACGTTTCTCAGGTACGTGCACGCATCCATACCATATTTGGCGACTGTCTTCGAAGTTAACGGCACTGACCAAAAAGTGTGGGTCAATGTGAAATTGTGCAACAACAGCTTTGTGTATGTGTACAAACCCGGAGAAACTATCGAGCGTAACAATTCTGATGGATGGATTCAATTTGATGAGTGCTTACTACACATGCCGATTTTAAAGGCTAACCTTCGCAATGCTGGTTTCCAAACTATCGATGCCTACTATTCCTACGACGATCAACGCTTTGACATAAAGGCATGGACATGTGAAGATGACGCCCCGAATCTTGTACTCACGTTTGAGCCGGGATATCCATACCGGGATGATGACAGTGCTCGTACTGAAATTTGAGATGCATGCAGGAACTCAATGTTGGACAAAACACAAGTTTACATGTTATACTTGGCAATTTTGTACATGTGCATGTCTGATTTGGTACACATCTGATAAGTATAAGTATGGTATGGGTACTTTTTTTGCCAACTCTGGACTAGGTCACATGTATGCGGTCCTAAGAACCATGTGGTGTCCCTATACACTTGTCTGTAGTTTGAGGAACAAATTTGACAGAAAATATGCTCCTATACGAATGCAATTTTAGTGTTGCCAACAATTTTAGCTGTATGTGCAGGTAAACTGATGCAATCCTCTGTTGCTGATGCAAAGGTAAAGGGGTGGTAAAGGCTGATGAGTGTTGGATTAGCATGTACATCAGAGGAGGAGTCATCTGGTCCGGTAGTATAAGAGATGGCTTTGCATGTACGTAAGTGTCGTGTGCACGGTTACCATGGTAGTGGTTTGATGTCTTTACACATGCTGGCTCCAAGTAAGAGGTACAAGAATGCTGTACTAAGAGATGAGGCAGACCAGCCACAAGGGATCAAGCATTCCTGTTATTAAAGTCACTACTATGTAATGTTCTATTGTTTGGGCAGGAGATTTTTCCCTTGAGGTGGCAACTCAATTAACAGCCTATGATGAAATCAATGGTGTTCCGTAACTGTCTCTCAACTTCTGCTTTTGGCGGGGAATCTGGTGTAGAGCTAAAAGAATAAGCTACATTTCAGCGTGAGATGGCTCAAGCTCAGTGGCCACAGTGGTTGGTTGGCCACATCTCGTATAGGGATCTCTGCACAGTGTTGTCTGATGTCGAATCCACGGTACATTGGTGCCGGCGACACAAACTCCTTGCAGAGAGGAAAAGCTGCCCGAAATGTGGACGGGAAATGCACATCGTGAAGAGGAAAGCAGTGAATAAGGAGGAAATGGGATGGAGATGCCCTAGGAAGAGTTGCAGGCAGGAAGTGGCTCTGCATTCAGGGACTTTTTTTGAAGGTTCATTTCATCTGAAGATGCAGTTTCTTTACCCTGGCCTTTTATCCATTGCAGGAAGTAAATTGGGTATAGAAAAGATGATGAGAATGGTGTATCTCTGCTCTGTAAAGACACCCCTTGGCAAAATGAAGGAAGAAATGGAAGTAAGGTTATATAACATGTGCTTTATACATCCATCTACATACATGTCTGCTTTAAACAGGTTGCTGCCCAAACGGCCGTGGACTGGTACAATTTTATTCGTGATGTCTGTGCTCAGTATTTTATTGATCACCCAGGCATCATTGGAGGACCAGGAGTGGAAGTAGAAATTGATGAGAGCAAGTTTGGGAAGAGAAAGTATAACCGAGGTAGGCAGGTGGAAGGTCACTGGGTGTTAGGAGGAACAGAGAGAATAACTGGAGACTGCTTCCTAGTCGAGGTCGATCGCAGAGATGCTGCCACACTCCTCCCTCTCATCCAGCAGCACATTCGTCGTGGCAGTATCATCTACAGTGATGAATGGAAGGCATACAGTAGAATCACAGCAACTACCGGGATGTCACATGAGACTGTGAACCACTCACTTCACTTTGTGGACCCGGCTACAGGCGCACACACACAGGGTGTGGAAGCGATGTGGAGCTCCTGTAAGCGTCTCATGAGAGAAGAGAGGACTATGCATTCAAATCTGTTTGATACCTACCTCCCTGAATTCACGTGGAGACGTCGATTAAGTGGACATAAGGTTTGAATAGTTTATGAAATGTTAAATGTTAAATGTACACTGTGCAAAAAATGTAGTATACGCTAGCGTATATTTTTGCGTATATTTCGCGTATACCATGAATATACCAAGGGTAGTGTATATTCCGAATATCCAACTGGTATATTTTAAGAATCCACAGGTGACAATTATTCATTGCGCGTATTCTCGAAGTATCAAAAATATGCAAACCACAATGAATTATGCAAATATAGATAACTTACGTAAAAATAGATATTAGTTTTTACCTCTCGATCAAGAATGTATGGCTGTATGTTTCCAATGTGATTTCAAACGTAGAACATTATGGACATACAGTAGTGGTCAATAAAAATCTTATGGATCGGATTCGTAGTCGGTATTAAAGGAATTGGTAGTTGCCAGCATATGCATGGGGACGCCTCTATAGACTTGGATCAAGAGGCAAATATCAAGAATTGTATGAATCCTATGAAGACTCGTAGCGCGAGTCGTGGGCAGTGGAACATGAATGCTCGATATCCACGTAGATATAAATTATTAAATTTAACCCTCTTACTAGTTTAAATTCGAATACCTAAATCTCTTGAACTAAATATAAGGTATGTGATCAGAATAGTTTTGATGCCAGAATTATAAGCTGTAGTGGGACTACATGCATACAATTCGGACAATGCAGGACGTACAAGCCAGCCACTTGAAAGTGGCCGGGGTGTCGACATCGTTCTATTTGGGACCCGACTTATAGCGAGCGGTGGATTCACAACTGAGCCAATCGAAGAGGGGGGGGGGGGGGGAGGCTTCAGGTCCGATTTATGGCAACCTAGTACCTCCCTCACCCAGGAACCGTCCATTTCTATACATAACTAGTAGTGGATGAGAGTGCGGGAAAGTCGTCGGGAGGGGGTCGTTCGACCGACCCGACCCCCCCACCCCCCCAATCACCTGGCTAGGTTTAGTGTATAAGCTTCAAATTGGTCATGTTGTCACCCCAATTGTCTCCTAAGAATCATTTGACTCTGATGAGTGTGGCTATCTGAGGTGAGTGGGGTTTGCTTTTAATAATGCAATTTACAAACTTTCATGTCTATCTGTGTAGATATGTGACACATGGTTTGGTGCAGAGTTGTCACCCCAAAATAGGGGTCAAGTACAGGTCATGTGACTCTAATGGTGTCTGATGGTGACACTGATGAGTATAGCTATCTCAGGTGAGTGGTTTGCTTCTAATGACAAACTTTCATGTCTGCACATTCAAGTGTATGTGATGCAAGGTTTGCAGTATAATCTTCAAATTGGTCCCACTCCAATGGTAGGGGTCAAGTGACTGATGAGTATGTGTGGTTTGCTCTGCAATTTACTGCTATCCAATTTACTAACGTTCACATTAAAAATGTGGAATTATGAATTCTGTCACAATTCAGAGCTGTGAAGGAGTTGAACCACCCCCAAGGTGACCCTGTAACCGGAAGTGGGCGTTACCGTCACGTGAGTCATAGTGTCTCTGTTAAAATCTGGAATTGAAGCCTAAACTCTGTCGCAATTCAGAGCAGCCTGTCACTACGACAGTCCACCTTGGAGGGTGCAGAGGTTGAACCACCCCCAAGGTGACCCTGTGACCGGAAGTGGGCGTTACCGCCACGTGAGTCATAGTGTCTCTGTTAAAATGTATAATTGAAGCATAAATTATGTCGCATTTCAGAGCAGCATGTCACTACGACAGTCCACCTTGGAGGGTGAAGAGGTTGAACCACCCCCAAGGTGACCCTGTGACCGGAAGTGGGCGTTACCGCCACGTGAGTCATAGTGTCTCTATTAAAATCTGGAATTGAAGCATACATTCTGTCGCAATCCAGAGCAGCATGTCACTACAACAGTCCACCTTGGAGGGTGAAGAGGTTGAACCACCCCCAAGGTGACCCTGTGACCGGAAGTGGGCGTTACCGCCACGTGAGTCATAGTGTCTCTGTTAAAATCTGGAATTGAAGCCTAAAATCTGTCGCAATTCAGAGCGGCCTGTCACTACGACAGTCCACCTTGGAGGGTGAAGAGGTTGAACCACCCCCAAGGTGACCCTGTGGCCGGAAGTGGGCGTTACCGCCACGTGAGTCATAGTGTCTCTGTTAAAATCTGGAATTGAAGCATACATTCTGTCGCAATTCAGAGCAGCATGTCACTACAACAGTCCACCTTGGAGGGTGAAGAGGTTGAACCACCCCCAAGGTGACCCTGTGACCGGAAGTGGGCGTTACCGCCACGTGAGTCATAGTGTCTCTGTTAAAATCTGGAATTGAAGCCTAAAATCTGTCGCAATTCAGAGCAGCCTGTCACTACGACAGTCCACCTTGGAGGGTGAAGAGGTTGAACCATCCCCAAGGTGACCCTGTGACCGGAAGTGGGCGTTACCGCCACGTGAGTCATAGTGTCTCTATTAAAATCTGGAATTGAAGCATACATTCTGTCGCAATCCAGAGCAGCATGTCACTACAACAGTCCACCTTGGAGGGTGAAGAGGTTGAACCACCCCCAAGGTGACCCTGTGGCCGGAAGTGGGCGTTACCGCCACGTGAGTCATAGTGTCTCTGTTAAAATCTGGA
The DNA here is from genome assembly GCA_013339895.1 of Ephydatia muelleri. Taxonomy (NCBI): domain Eukaryota; kingdom Metazoa; phylum Porifera; class Demospongiae; order Spongillida; family Spongillidae; genus Ephydatia; species Ephydatia muelleri. The sequence goes on from JABACO010000013.1 coordinate 7,354,682, forward strand.
ATTGAAGCATACATTCTGTCACAATTCAGAGCAGCATGTCACTGCAACAGTCCACCTTGGAGGGTGAAGAGGTTGAACCACCCCAAGGTGACCCTGTGACCGGAAGTGGGCGTTACCGCCACGTGAGTCATAGTGTCTCTGTTAAAATCTGGAATTGAAGCATAAATTCTGTCGCAATTCAGAGCAGCATGTCACTACAACAGTCCACCTTGGAGGGTGAAGAGGTTGAACCACCCCCAAGGTGACCCTGTGACCGGAAGTGGGCGTTACCGCCACGTGAGTCATAGTGTCTCAGTTAAAATCTGGAATTGAAGCCTAAAATCTGTCGCAATTCAGAGCAGCCTGTCACTACGACAGTCCACCTTGGAGGGTCAAGAGGTTGAACCACCCCCAAGGTGACCCTGTGGCCGGAAGTGGGCGTTACCGCCACGTGAGTCATAGTGTCTCTGTTAAAATGTGGAATTGAAGCATACATTCTGTCGCAATTCAGAGCAGCATGTCACTACAACAGTCCACCTTGGAGGGTGAAGAGGTTGAACCACCCCCAAGGTGACCCTGTGGCCGGAAGTGGGCGTTACCGCCACGTGAGTCATAGTGTCTCTGTTAAAATCTGGAATTGAAGCATACATTCTGTCGCAATTCAGAGCAGCATGTCACTACAACAGTCCACCTTGATGGGTGAAGAGGTTGAACCACCCCCAAGGTGACCCTGTGACCGGAAGTGGGCGTTACCGCCACGTGAGTCATAGTGTCTCTATTAAAATCTGGAATTGAAGCATACATTCTGTCGCAATCCAGAGCAGCATGTCACTACAACAGTCCACCTTGGAGGGTGAAGAGGTTGAACCACCCCCAAGGTGACCCTGTGGCCGGAAGTGGGCGTTACCGCCACGTGAGTCATAGTGTCTCTGTTAAAATCTGGAATTGAAGCATACATTCTGTCACAATTCAGAGCAGCATGTCACTGCAACAGTCCACCTTGGAGGGTGAAGAGGTTGAACCACCCCAAGGTGACCCTGTGACCGGAAGTGGGCGTTACCGCCACGTGAGTCATAGTGTCTCTGTTAAAATCTGGAATTGAAGCATACATTCTGTCGCAATTCAGAGCAGCATGTCACTACAACAGTCCACCTTGGAGGGTGAAGAGGTTGAACCACCCCCAAGGTGACCCTGTGGCCGGAAGTGGGCGTTACCGCCACGTGAGTCATAGTGTCTCTGTTGAAATGTGGAATTGAAGCATACATTCTGTCGCAATTCAGAGCAGCATGTCACTACAACAGTCCACCTTGGAGGGTGAAGAGGTTGAACCACCCCCAAGGTGACCCTGTGACCGGAAGTGGGCGTTACCGCCACGTGAGTCATAGTGTCTCTGTTAAAATCTGGAATTGAAGCATACATTCTGTCACAATTCAGAGCAGCATGTCACTGCAACAGTCCACCTTGGAGGGTGAAGAGGTTGAACCACCCCAAGGTGACCCTGTGACCGGAAGTGGGCGTTACCGCCACGTGAGTCATAGTGTCTCTGTTAAAATCTGGAATTGAAGCATAAATTCTGTTGCAATTCAGAGCAGCATGTCACTACAACAGTCCACCTTGGAGGGTGAAGAGGTTGAACCACCCCCAAGGTGACCCTGTGGCCGGAAGTGGGCGTTACCGCCACGTGAGTCATAGTGTCTCTGTTAAAATCTGGAATTGAAGCATACATTCTGTCGCAATTCAGACCAGCATGTCACTACGACAGTCCACCTTGGAGGGTGAAGAGGTTGAACCACCCCCAAGGTGACCCTGTGGCCGGAAGTGGGCGTTACCGCCACGTGAGTCATAGTGTCTCTGTTAAAATCTGGAATTGAAGCATACATTCTGTCGCAATTCAGACCAGCATGTCACTACGACAGTCCACCTTGGAGGGTGAAGAGGTTGAACCACCCCCAAGGTGACCCTGTGACCGGAAGTGGGCGTTACCGCCACGTGAGTCATAGTGTCTCTGTTAAAATCTGGAATTGAAGCCTAAAATCTGTCGCAATTCAGAGCGGCCTGTCACTACGACAGTCCACCTTGGAGGGTGAAGAGGTTGAACCACCCCCAAGGTGACCCTGTGGCCGGAAGTGGGCGTTACCGCCACGTGAGTCATAGTGTCTCTGTTGAAATGTGGAATTGAAGCATACATTCTGTCGCAATTCAGAGCAGCATGTCACTACAACAGTCCACCTTGGAGGGTGAAGAGGTTGAACCACCCCCAAGGTGACCCTGTGACCGGAAGTGGGCGTTACCGCCACGTGAGTCATAGTGTCTCTGTTAAAATCTGGAATTGAAGCCTAAAATCTGTCGCAATTCAGAGCGGCCTGTCACTACGACAGTCCACCTTGGAGGGTGAAGAGGTTGAACCACCCCCAAGGTGACCCTGTGGCCGGAAGTGGGCGTTACCGCCACGTGAGTCATAGTGTCTCTGTTGAAATGTGGAATTGAAGCATACATTCTGTCGCAATTCAGAGCAGCATGTCACTACAACAGTCCACCTTGGAGGGTGAAGAGGTTGAACCACCCCCAAGGTGACCCTGTGACCGGAAGTGGGCGTTACCGCCACGTGAGTCATAGTGTCTCTGTTAAAATCTGGAATTGAAGCATACATTCTGTCGCAATTCAGAGCAGCATGTCACTACAACAGTCCACCTTGGAGGGTGAAGAGGTTGAACCACCCCCAAGGTGACCCTGTGACCGGAAGTGGGCGTTACCGCCACGTGAGTCATAGTGTCTCTGTTAAAATCTGGAATTGAAGCATAAATTCTGTCGCAATTCAGAGCAGCATGTCACTACAACAGTCCACCTTGGAGGGTGAAGAGGTTGAACCACCCCCAAGGTGACCCTGTGACCGGAAGTGGGCGTTACCGCCACGTGAGTCATAGTGTCTCTGTTAAAATCTGGAATTGAAGCATACATTCTGTCACAATTCAGAGCAGCATGTCACTGCAACAGTCCACCTTGGAGGGTGAAGAGGTTGAACCACCCCAAGGTGACCCTGTGACCGGAAGTGGGCGTTACCGCCACGTGAGTCATAGTGTCTCTGTTAAAATCTGGAATTGAAGCATAAATTCTGTTGCAATTCAGAGCAGCATGTCACTACAACAGTCCACCTTGGAGGGTGAAGAGGTTGAACCATCCCCAAGGTGATCCTGTGACCGGAAGTGGGTGTTACCGCCACGTGAGTCATAGTGTCTCAGTTAAAATCTGGAATTGAAGCCTAAAATCTGTCGCAATTCAGAGCAGCCTGTCACTACGACAGTCCACCTTGGAGGGTGAAGAGGTTGAACCATCCCCAAGGTGATCCTGTGACCGGAAGTGGGCGTTACCGCCACGTGAGTCATAGTGTCTCTGTTAAAATCTGGAATTGAAGCATACATTCTGTCGCAATTCAGAGCAGCATGTCACTACAACAGTCCACCTTGGAGGGTGAAGAGGTTGAACCACCCCCAAGGTGACCCTGTGGCCGGAAGTGGGCGTTACCGCCACGTGAGTCATAGTGTCTCTGTTAAAATCTGGAATTGAAGCATACATTCTGTCACAATTCAGAGCAGCATGTCACTGCAACAGTCCACCTTGGAGGGTGAAGAGGTTGAACCACCCCCAAGGTGACCCTGTGACCGGAAGTGGGCGTTACCGCCACGTGAGTCATAGTGTCTCTGTTAAAATCTGGAATTGAAGCATACATTCTGTCGCAATTCAGAGCAGCATGTCACTACAACAGTCCACCTTGGAGGGTGAAGAGGTTGAACCACCCCCAAGGTGACCCTATGACCGGAAGTGGGCGTTACGACCACGTGAGTCATAGTGTCTCTGTTAAAATCTGGAATTGAAGCCTAAAATCTGTCGCAATTTAGAGCAGCCCGTCACTACGACAGTCCACCTTGGAGGGTGAAGAGGTTGAACCACCCCCAAGGTGACCCTGTGACCGGAAGTGGGCGTTACCGCCACGTGAGTCATAGTGTCTCTGTTATTGAAGCATACATTCTGTCACAATTCAGAGCAGCATGTCACTGCAACAGTCCACCTTGGAGGGTGAAGAGGTTGCACCACCCCCAAGGTGACCCTGTGACCGGAAGTGGGCGTTACCGCCACGTGAGTCATAGTGTCTGTGTTAGAATCTGGAATTGAAGCCTAAAATCTGTCGCATTTCAGAGCAGCCTGTCACTACGACAGTCCATCTTAGAGGGTGAAGAGGTTGAACCACCCCCAAGGTGACCCTGTGGCCGGAAGTGGGCGTTACCGCCACGTGAGTCATAGTGTCTCTGTTAAAATCTGGAATTGAAGCATAAATTCTGTCGCAATTCAGAGCAGCATGTCACTACAACAGTCCACCTTGGAGGGTGAAGAGGTTGAACCACCCCCAAGGTGACCCTGTGACCGGAAGTGGGTGTTACCGCCACGTGAGTCATAGTGTCTCTGTTAAAATCTGGAATTGAAGCATAAATTCTGTCGCAATTCAGAGCAGCATGTCACTACAACAGTCCACCTTGGAGGGTGAAGAGGTTGAACCACCCCCAAGGTGACCCTGTGACCGGAAGTGGGCGTTACCGCCACGCGTCTCTGTTAAAATGTATAATTGAAGCATGAATTATGTCGCATTTCAGAGCAGCATGTCACTACGACAGTCCACCATGGAGGGTGAAGAGGTTGAACCACCCCCAAGGTGACCCTGTGACCGGAAGTGGCCGTTACCGCCACGTGAGTCATAGTGTCTCTGTTAAAATCTGGAATTGAAGCATACATTCTGTCGCAATTCAGAGCAGCATGTCACTACAACAGTCCACCTTGATGGGTGAAGAGGTTGAACCACCCCCAAGGTGACCTTGTGACCGGAAGTGGGCGTTACCGCCACGTGAGTCATAGTGTCTCTGTTAAAATGTATAATTGAAGCCTAAATTCTGTCGCAATTCAGGACATCATGGCTGGCTACTTTGGCAAGGAAGCTTTTGACATCACCACTACTATTGACACCAGACCATCATCATTTTACATCAGCACATGAGTGTATATATTTACATATTGATTAACACATGCATAACTTTAGTATCGTGGTCATTACCATCACATTGTTCATGGACATTACAATGAGATTGTTGTGAGAGTGCCATGACTAATGGAACATCAATTATAACCAACCAATCATGTTTCAATGGCTATACCTTGTAATAAGTATATATGCATAAACATAGAGGCAACAGTTCTGAATGACTTTCTACTGGGTCATGATTATCATAACTCTCTCTCCAAGTACATATCGGATTGAATCATATAAGATTAAGAATACGCGTGCATTCAATTTAAGAATTGCATGTCATGTGATGCATCAATATAACGTTGTTATGATGCCACGCCCCTTCAATAATGTACCATAATAAATACAACATGTATGTATTGCCACGTCAATGAGGAAACAACGCAGAGTAGAGTACAGAAGTGTGATTACAACATTTTATAAACCTTGGAATTGATTACTATTCTAAGATTCAAAAAGTTGAATCTTTCTATTGACTGGACATAACACTAGCACATTATCAACTCCAAAGTCAAATTTCTGTGTTGTGTTTAATTCTGCACACTGATTAATGATCCTGCTTAGAGGAAGGAATACTGATGGTCCACTTTTCTTTGTAATGTTGGTGAATGTTTTCATAGGATACACCTGCATGTCTTGGTAAGGATGATTTTCATACCAGTGTACATATGCAAATACATGAGTGACATGAGATTCTGGTTTTCCGGGATGCATCATTGCCACAGTGTGGTAAAAGAAGTATTGAACTTCACCTGCACGGTATTCACAACTGCTAGCTGATAAGAAGTTTCTCCCTTCAAGAGGCTTTGGCCAATAGGCAATGATACTATGTGAACTATTGCCCCTAGCTTTCACTGACAAAAATTTCTCCCCCAAAATACTCACCTCATTAAAAACATCATGAGCCATAAACACATGTGTAATTTTTGACAGAGGATATAGAGCCAAATAGACGTTTCTCAGCCACTCAACTTCATCCAATGAAAACAGCTTTTCGCTCACTTTTGATGTTGCCTCATATGTCACACTATTAGTAGCATCGATTTGTTCAATTGAACAGAAAACGTGTCTGGAGTATCTTTGTAAATTGTTCGGATCAGCTAGGGTCTGTTGAATAGAGCCTTGGCAAGATGTTTCTTCTTCATGAAGCCACTCAATACAGGCCCCTGTCATTGATAACTGACTCTTAGCTTCCTGAAAATTAAGAAACTTTGTCATCACTTGAAGTTCAGGGCAGATCCAATTTTTCTGGAAGCTTTCAAAAACACCATTGTAACGTTCAAATGGAAAGCACCAAAATGAATGCACTGGTCCATAATCTAACATACAGTCTTTTAAATGCAAGTGAAGATGCATGTTTGGTGTGCATTTATTTTTACCATACAATTTCTCATATGTATTGCAGAATGCAGTGAGTTTCTCATCACCCTTAATAACATCATCTATGGTCACAATTGGTTTGAGAAGCAGAGAACATGCTTCAACAAAATGAGACCAGCACCGCAGATCGTCAAGTGTTAAAATGGTATGAAGTATGGGCACAGAATACACTAGCACCCAATTTTTCCACTGATCTGCTGTCAGTGAAGACACTTTAGATTCTATTTTGTGTGGAATACGACCCAGAAATGGTGGCACTCTTGTACTGTCTATAATTTCCTGCATAGTCTGGTAGTCCTGTTTAGAAAAGTTGTAATTATCCTTCCACACTGACATCATGTATTTTGCAGTGCCTAACAGTAGATTATGCATAGGATCCACAACATGAAATCGAACAAGATCTAAGTAGGGTAGTCGGATCAGTTCTGAATATCTAACTCCCCATGTACGTTGCAATTCTTTTTTCTCAAGACTAGATTTGCTCTGCATGATTTGTTTTAGAATATGCATGTGAGAATCATGACATCTTGGTGACCATGCACTCCTATCAAATCCTGAATAATCAGGTTTGGAACCAAACTCTAAACACTCAAACTCCTTCAAACATTTTGAACACCCCCGTCGAGCACTGTGTGACATAAACCCACACAACTTACGAGTTGCAGGAATATCTGCTGAAATAGAGGTTAGCATACATCTTACGGAAGTAACACCAAAAGCTGAACCTGACTTGATAAGGGTACCGTGCCACAGCTCCATCAAATCATCAATTAGAGGCTTCAAAAATGAATTTACACTCAACTTTGGCTCATTAGGTCCAGGAATGCACCCCACAATAATAACATTGTCCAGTTTAAATCGTTTATGTCGAGGTAAGTTTTCAATGACTAAGTATATAAGTCCCATACTATAGTTAACATGTTTATAAATCTTGAACCAGTCTATGTTTAAACGCAAGGAAAGGCTGTAAGGAACAGAAAGAAACTGACCTGGAGCAGAAAGCTCTTTCCAAACATTTCCGTCATAAATGTCAGACAGTACATTTTCAACAGGTGCCCGTGATCTCCAATGTTCAATATCCGTTAAAAATTCTTTCTTTAGAAACAACCTGCATAATGATGTTTTTAAGGGGCAATAAACATATACTTTTTTGGGGACAAATCGATAGTGCTTTCCACATTTAACTTTGCGAAGAAGCTCAGCCCCACAGGTCATATTTCGAGTTCCAGTTTTTTCAGTGCAAACCATATTTGAGGATGCATAATTTCGGATATTATAGCATGCTGAGCATTTGGGACACACAGCAAACTTGTTTAACTCTGCACAAATTTTATTTTTTCCAAATATTTTTCTCAATTGATAAACTGTTTTTGGTAACTGGTTTAATAGAAGCTGTATTCTATCATCATTCAGACACTGAGCTATTATTTTTAGCAAAGTTTCAAAAACCTTTAAGACAAATTCTATACCCCTGTCTGAAACCTTGTACACCAGCTGGAAAAAAACCAAGCCTATGGCTAAAGGTTGGAGCACAAGGCTACTTAATGATCCATACGATTTTTCACCAGCTACATTCACATTGTGATTTGTAGTTGAAAGGGCGTTGGTACTGTTGTACATTGACCTGGATGCAGATTCATAGTGGCTTACATCATCTGGCATCATGTCTGTAGATATAGGTTGCACACACATTTCTTGATCAATGTCATCAATATTGTCCACTACTTGTGCTTCGTTTTCTTGCTCATGATTCTCAAGATCTGATTCCTTGTCAGAACTGACAGAACCACTCCATTCATCAGAAATTTTCTGAATCACTTCTTCCTCCTCTGATTCTCCATGATCATAATTCCGAACATCACTAATGTCTTTCCCTTCTGTTTGAAAAGAATCACTGCCATCATCAGGCCCATCGTGATCTATTAAAATGCTTTGAGACGCTTCCTCAGAAGACGTTCCAGGTGGACAGTACAAAGGGTTTTGGTGACGCTTGTAAGCTGAATAACTGAGCTTTTTACAGCATTTAGGACATCGAGTTCTGTTTCGTGAAGACATCTTAGGATCCAATTACGCGCCGGAACACTTAAATTTGTACTAAGAATGTTTATTAATTTATTTAAAAATGCAAGTAAAATTTGGCGCTAAAACACCGCGTGGTCTAAAATGAATGTTCATCCGCGAAGTCAAAGAGGCGTCGACACACCAGAAAGAACTGGTCAGGTTAGTGGCATATTCACGGTGCGGTTAATGATTTTGATCATAGCAGCATGGTCATGTTACGCCAAGAAGGCTTATTGGCGGTGCCTCTACCAGTGCATTTTACGGCACCCCACCTGCTGTGCATTCGCGGACTACTTGGTTTCCTGGGGAGGTAATAGAATGTGGCAATACTGGTACCAGTCGTAGAAACGAGATGGAGGAACTGAAAGGATGGATGCACCAACTCGTTGCAGATATGCAAACAAGTATACTGGGACGCATATCGGATATTGAGCAAAACATCCAGAGCCTCTCGGACCGTGTTTCTTCACTGGAGAGGCAAAATGAAGCTGTGGATGTGTTGCAGCAGGCAGATGAAACTGCCACCGCTGCGATGCCCCACCAAAGTCCGCGCCACACACGCACCCGCAAAGCCCCCACTGAAATACAGGCAAGTGGAGTTAGGATCTCATTACAATGTTTATTTTTACCTTATCAGGGTCGTATAAGAGAAGTGTATAACAATTTGGGAGAAGAACTTCACTTTCGGCTTGACGAAGGGTAACTTTAGGGTCTGTTACCCTCTGTACTTTTCTTATACATTTGCATCTCTATCTGGTGGCAGAATTGATAGTGAATTCAATAAGAAGATCGTAAGCCTGGTAGCGGCCGAGTTCGATAAGGATCACTGCCCAATTGCCACAGTTAAAGGTATTTTCTGTGCATTACTTTTCACCAAAATGGCTTTTGTCTGTTGTAGCTGGTTTAGTTACCTACAAGAGAACTCTGAAGAGGGCTCTGACATCAAACGATTCAACTTCTCGGCGTGTCAAGCGATCCCGCCAACAGCGTGTAGGCCTCTATACGTCCTAGTTTTTTTACTATACGTCGCGTGATGCTTTTTTTCTGCTGTAGTTGTGGGAGAAACGGTGCCAAGTGCTGAAGGACGACGAGAAGCAGTTATGGGGTGACATCAAGCCTACAATGATGTCAGAAGAGGAGAGCGACGACCAGAACGCTCAAACTCTACAACGTCGCCGTCCGTCGTGGCGTTCTGATAGGCTAAATGACTTAATTGATGACTTGGATGAACGAATAAACGGAACCAGCAACTCGAAGCTCCATCCAAAGAAGCAGAGAATTGAAGGACCGCTCTTGGACGCATCCACTCCTCCAACTGCCCAACCCTGGATGATACGAGAGAAAGCTTGAACGTTTTATGTTTTTGGTCGCTGCTTCTTTATCGATTGTATTCCTAATTTTATTATAAATTTGATCATGTGATCATGAGTACACAAGTAGAAACGAGCTAGTATACAGAAACTGATTCGGAGACGTTTCCAAATATGTACTGCGTACGGAAGCGGTCATGGTGCACGGAGACATAGAGTAACAAACCCACAATAAGCGCACGTGATAGTATCGAGTATACGCAAAATATACGACATGCGATTCTGGTTCTATCCGCAAAATATACCAATGCGTATTCTTCGCGTATAGCATGTGTATATTCGTGTGTATATTTAGCATATACGCAGAGTATACACTATCGTATATCCAACTTGTAGCACAGTGGTACATGGTGAGGTATGTATCTTCAAATTGGGGATGCATGGTGAGGTATGTATCTTCAAATTGGGGATGCATGGTGAGGTATGTATCTTCAAATTGGGGATGCATGGTGAGGTATGTATCTTCAAATTGGGGATGCATGGTGAGGTATGTATCTTCAAATTGGGGATGCATGGTGAGGTATGTATCTTCAAATTGGGGATCAGTTGAGAGACAGTTACGGAACACCGTTGATTGCATCAAAGGCTGTTAATTGAGTTGTTGATTGGTTATTAATTTGGGGGGGGGGGGGACGTCCTAGAAATAAACACGCCATACAATATAATACCCTACCACGTGAGGGCCAGTTGTTTCATCACGTGACTTAACATGGCCGAAAAGACGCGTCGCCTTTTACAAGAGTCTAAAGAACACATGTTCTATTTGGCGCAAGGAAGGCCTACACCATATAGATGTGTTGTAATGGAATCTCTTCCTCGTGGAATGTCACTATCTGTGTATGAAGAGTACAAAAGAAAACACCATAGCTTCGACATCTTGGATTCGGTGTTGGACGAATTTTTAAAAACCAACTCGTGGGGATATGTGGATTTGAGTCAAATTTGTTCATCTCGATTGACTCGAAAAACGTTTCTCAGGTACGTGCACGCATCCGTACCATATTTGGCGACTGTCTTCGAAGTTAACGGCACTGACCAAAAAGTGTGGGTCAATGTGAAATTGTGCAACAATAGCTTTGTGTATGTGTACAAACCCGGAGAAACTATCGAGCGTAACAATTCTGATGGATGGATTCAATTTGATGAGTGCTTACTACACATGCCGATTTTAAAGGCTAACCTTCGCAATGCTGGTTTCCAAACTATCGATGCCTACTATTCCTACGACGATCAACGCCTTGACATAAAGGCATGGACATGTGAAGATGACGCCCCGAATCTTGTACTCACGTTTGAGCCGGGATATCCATACCGGGATGATGACAGTGCTCGTACTGAAATTTGAGATGCATGCAGGAACTCAATGTTGGACAAAACACAAGTTTACATGTTATACTTGGCAATTTTGTACATGTGCATGTCTGATTTGGTACACATCTGATAAGTAAAAGTATGGTATGGGTACTTTTTTTGCCAACTCTGGACTAGGTCACATGTATGCGGTCCTAAGAACCATGTGTTGTCCCTATACACTTGTCTGTAGTTTGAGGAACAAATTTGACAGAAAATATGCTCCTATACGAATGCAGTTTGAGTGTTGCCAACAGTTTTAGCTGTATGTGCAGGTAAACTAATGTAATCCTCTGTTGCTGATGCAAGGTAAAGGGGTGGTAAAGGCTGAAGAGTGTTGGATTAGCATGTACATCAGAGGAGTCATCTGGTCTGGTAGTATAAGAGATGGCTTTGCATGTACGTAAGTGTCGTGTGCACGGTTACCATGGTAGTGGTTTGACGTCTTTTCACATGCTGCCTCCAAGTAAGAGGTACAAGAATGCTGTACTAAGAGATGAGGAAGACCAGCCAAAAGGAATCAAGTATTCCTGTTATTAAAGTCACTACTATGTAATGTTCTATTTTTTGGGCAGGAGATTTTTCCCTTGAGGTGGCAACTCAATTAACAGCCTTTGATGCAATCAACAGTGTTCCGTAACTGTCTCTCAACTTCTGCTTTTGGCAGGGAATCTGGTGTATCGGAAGTTTCGTTAGAAACTTCCATATAAGACGAGGGGTCCGCCACCACTGAAATCTCGTACACTCTAGTGAGAAATCACATAGAAATCTTGAAATCAATAGAAATCCGGGAGAAATCACGAAATCATATTGAAATCTAGAAATCCGTCAGAAATCACGAAATCACTTGAAATACGGTAGAAATCACATTGAAATCTTGAAATCACCGTAAACTTAGAAATTACTGCCGTAAATTTAGAAATCACATCCGTATTTTCTTTAATAACTAATGCATTATTTATAACTACTTTTGCAATAATTATTAATGTTTTTAATTATATGCCAATTATACCAATGGAATTAAAATTATGACATAATTATACTTACACTCGTACGAAATAATCAGTATGGAGCTCGGAGCTTGCGATTCAGAATCAGAAGAATCAAAAGTTCAGTGTGTTGAGCGCCTGTTGAGGTCAAAGCTGCCAGGCTACATAGTCAGTTGCATGTTGGCTGCGGGATTCGACACATTCGACACTTTGGCACGCATGGATGTTGGAAACCAACCGGGCAATTCCATCCAGATCATTGAAGAATACATCTCTTCCAACTTTCCAGGCGACGCCAGGTACATGCATGCTCCATTACTTGGATCAACGTGCAAATTTCCCCCTGGACACCGCATTAGAATCGAGCGATTTGTGCAAGAACTGCGCTCAAGCCACGTATGTCACGACCTCCTCAATGATGCTGTTCGGCCTGCTACGAAGAAAAAGAAAAAAAACAGTGAACCAGAAGCAGCAGCTGCACAAGCTCCAGCTGGAGAAATTTCTGCTTTAACGGAAAGCCGCACTACTTCGACGATTATTCCGAGACTTCGTCAGCGTGGCAAAAAAAAGTTATCTGATGAAAGGCTGCGAAGTTTGCAAGAAAATGTACACTATGAGTTGACTATGAAAGAAGAACAAGCTGTGGTGAGTTGCAAGTTGTGTTCTAGAAATCTCATTCTTAGTTCCAAACACAACAAGCTAATATAGTCCAATTGGACACGTCACGTTAGTACATGTTTCAAGGCTCCCAAAGAGCATAATCACATTGAAAAATACTTCTTGAACCTACATCACAAGCTGATAAGCCTTGCACATCTAAATCAGCTAATGTACCATCCAATTCTTCTTCAGCATTGCTTTCATCAACATCTCCAACTGTCACCACAGTGTATGCTAACTCAGCAACTAACTTGCATGTAGATCCTCCACCACCATCACCACCACCACCACCACCACCATCATCATCATCATCATCATCATCATCATCATCATCATCATCATCATCATCATCATCATCATCATCATCATCATCATCATCATCATCATCATCATCATCATCATCATCATCATCATCATCATCATCATCATCATCATCATCATCATCATCATCATCATCATCATCATCATCATCATCATCATCATCTACTACTTCATCATCATCTAGTTCCAGTTCATCATCACCTCCAGCTGTCGCTATGTCAGCAATTTGTATGTCAAAGCCAAAAAAGCACCAAGTTCAGGCAGATGAATATCACATACATGTACAAAGTCCAATTGATAAATTTAGTAGACCTATAGCTGACTTTGAACCTCCATCATCATTCATATCTCGTCTCAAATCTTATCATCAGAATCATCATCTTCATCAGCAGCTGCACCATCACTATCACTGACATCATCTACATGTAGCTCATCATCACCTCCAGCTGTCACTATGCACATCAATTGTCAGCCTAATCTGCATTCAGTACCACATAGCAGCCTCCCTAACAAGCAGGGTTTTCACAACCCCCCTCCTGTTCAAAAGAAGTAGGAGGGGGTAGTGAAAATTCCTCTTTACATGTAGACTTAGGTAGCCTTTCAACTACACAGACTAGTACTAGTACAGCAATGCATAATGACTGGAGCAGAAGCTTCAGGAAACAGCAGTCCATTCATAAAGCGGGTTCTGATCCATCACAGATTAAACTAACATCATATTTCAGTGTTGCAAAGGACATAGAAACCTTAATAATAGATAATCCTAATATTGCTAAGTGCATCGATACTAGGCAAGCTGCTCTTAAAGGAACAATCACACCACTTTTTCAAAGCCTTGTGGATAATGCACAGTTAAATATACACAAGTTACCAAAAGAACGTCGTCATGATCACGTCATGAAAAATTTTTCAACATCATTGTTCATTTATGCAGGGCCCCTTGCATATTCATTTGTTCATCAGAACATGCCTCAAGCTCTGCCATCACTTAGGACTGTCCAACGAATTGTCCACCATGAGTATGAGGTTATGAATGAAGGGGAATTTAGATTTGACCAATTAGCTAATCACATTAACAGCTATAAATGCGCAAAAGTAATTGTCATCGGTGAAGATGCAACTCGTTTAGTTGCAAGAGTTGATTACGATCCGGAAACAAATAGACTAGTGGGGTTTGTGCTAGTTACAACTAGTTAAAAAACTAGTTACAACAAAAATTCTGAAGCAAAACAGACGGGAGTCATGTGTTCTTGGTTTAATTCATCTGATTCGAAAATGTTTGAGTTGAATGTAGATAGAAATACCATAGAAAATCATTCCTTTTTGTCTACAAAGTCATACTTATGCACATTGTCACGAGGCTGTTTTGCATCTTTGGATTGCCCAGAAGCAAGTAGTAGTAAGTTCTTTACCCTTGATGAAGGTAAAATCGCTTTAATGACAGCTCACACAGTAACCCTTACCACCACTGCTATTGATCACATCACCACCTTATGTGTCTGTGCCGATGATCAACAATCTACAAAGGCCATCATAGACATATCTACAGACCTAAAAAAAAGTGCAGGAAGTAGGTGAGCACATTTGGGTCAAAAGTGGAATTGTAACCCTGACGAAACAAGATAAGGATCGGTTGATTGGAGGACATGAGCTATCAGATGCTCACATCAACTTTGCTCAGTTTCTACTGAAACATCAGTTCTCTAATATAGATGGTTTCCGAAATACGCTTGAGCAAAGCAAATCTTATATCAGAAGATTTCCGGAGTCCTCTGCAAAATTAATGCAGGTCATTTTTATCAGAGAATGTCACTGGGCATGTGTTCTTATACATGATAACCAGGTGCGTTTGTACGACAGTGCATACACATCTGTATCTGCTGATACCTTTCAAGTTGTAGCAAGGCTAGTACAATGCGCAGAACCATCATTCCAGATACAGGTTATGAATATTTCTAAGCAGAGAGGTGCAGTAGATTGTGGTTTATATGCCATTGCTGTGCTAACAAGTTTAGCATTTGATCAAGATCCCACTACATTAGTTTATGATCAACAAGCCATGCGCCCACATTTGATCACACATTTTGAGGAAATGAAGATCGCGCCTTTTCCAATCCTAAAGCACCACAGACCAGCTGACAAAGTTTCCAAAGTTGAAGAATGTATTCTGCATTGTTATTGTAGGATGCCTGATGATGGGTACGAAATGGTCTGCTGTGATCTTTGTGATGCTTGGCATCACAAAGCCAATGATTCGTATTGCAAGGATAGTTCCTGGTTATGCACACATTGTAGCAAAAATGAACTTGTTCAATAATTATTGTTGTATCAGTTGTATTAAAATAATGTTGTGATGCATTGATTAATTGATTGCGTAAGTATTAAATTTAATAACCATGACTATTACACTATAATTACGTGGGCGTCATTTATCAAAAGAGCTATTTGAAATCAGAATGTAGCTTTACAATAACTACGAGCCGTTTATGACCCGTTCTAATTACGTAAACAAAAATAGAATAGCCTTTGGGCATCGAAATTATGTCGGTTGGCAGTAACAAGCACTATTCGGTCACAAATGCGCGAGAAAATACATACAGGCAGCACAGTTCACACCGAGCACACACACCCGCACCCCAAAAAGTCTAGGTAGAATGGCACGCTTTAAAATCATGCCATTGTTGAATTGGTTGCCGCATGCAGCCGCGCCGTGACCCGTCACCTCACTCGCCTCCCTCAGACCTCAGACTGACCAGCTACGTCACGAATGTATTATTACGTCAAAAGAAATGTTGAAATCCAAGTCGTATTACGGTAGAAATCAGTCGGAAATCTGGAAATCACACGGAAATCTGGAAATCATATAGAAATCACGGAAATCACCTCGAAATCTAGAAATCACCTCGAAATCTAGAAATCACTGGAAATCCAACAGAAATCTGAAATTGATTTCGAAATCACCGTGATTTCGAAATCTCGTACGGCTTTTACGGTAGTGGCCCCTCGATATAGGATTTGACCCCGGCTATGAATATAATTAAAAATACACGACCCGTCTGTAACAAGACTCCCGATGATCGGATCGTTTAGCTTGTTTTAGCAATCGATCTGTAAGTAAAAAATGAGCAGTTTCGTTTTTGTTTCATGTCGTAGAACCGCGTGGTTGTAGAGAACAAAAGGGTATACTGTCCGTCCTCGTACCCAGTCCGGAACAATGGGCGGGTCTCCTTCTCCTTCTTGGCAATGCACAACTCGGGATAGGAACACTTTTAAACGATGTAATGTTCACCAATAGCTTCAGAATTGGCTAGAAGAGGTCCGTTATGGATCAAATATATATTGGTAAACAATCGACTATACGGCTTATGTAAGACGTATAATTAGATATCTGAAAAATAAATGCACGGTACAGTGTATATAAAGCGAACAACGAAAAACTCTTCGGTAATTCAATCGTCGTTTTGGCGTGAAACCTGTGAAGTTGTTTTCCTCAAATGCCTTCACGTCAGAAAAAGAAACGAGCGAAACGACGTGCGAAATACCTTGAAGTTCGAGACGATGTTTTAGAATCGGCACGGGCATCCTACAAAGCAGACCAAGAAAAGAAACGGACCGCTGAACGCGAGCGGTATCAAGCAGAGCCAGAAAGAAACAGACGCTGAACGCGAGCGGTATCATGCAGACCCAGAAAAGAAACGGTCATCAGCTAAACGCGAAAGCTATCAAGCAGAGCCAGAAAAGAAACAGACCGCTGAACGCGAGCGGTATCAAGCAGACCCAGAAAAGAAACAGACCGCTGAACGCGAATGTTATAAAGCAGACCCAGAAAAGAAACGGTCCGCTAAAGGAAACATTATTGGGAGAGTCCTGAATGTGCTCGGCGAAGAGAGTGCGGTACGGGAAGGCTAAGCGTAGTACCAACGAGGCCATCGAAAAAGTACTACCGACAAAGTTATTCAAAGGTATGTAAATGTAGTAACCTTCTCTTACCTTAGATATTAAGCTTAGTTTGCATATGACATTAGCTGAAACGTTGCGTCAGCGTTGCCTTTTGTCAGTGTCGTTATGTAATGTTGGAAGAGACTTTAGTTTCATTCCAGACCTGTGAGATGCATGCAGTTATTATTTGAACTTTCTAGTGCAATGTGACATGGTTGCTGATATCATCTGTGCATTGAATCAGAATGGCTTCAGTTTACATAGGATTTCATGGCATGAAACTATTTTAGTGGGCAACTGTTGCATGTAAGAGTATAACTTTCAAGCCTTGGTGTATATAGTTTAGCACATACATAATGTTGCATGTATGCACTTCCTTTTTCACTGTAGCTACTCTCTGTACGAACCAAAGGATATTGTACTAAGCGAGTATAAGGGTGGCCTCGAAAAGACTATTCTTAAGAATAGCACTTTACTAGTTCAGTTAAATGATGCCTTTTGCAAGACGCACCCATGGTTAGCACAAAAGATGTGTACCAGTTCTGCACATGCTCACATCGCAGCATATGGAGCACGTCATCACGAGAGACGAAGTAATGGAAATAGAGCGGATTTTAGAAGGCGGTGGTGATGGGGAGATGGCGAAGATGATGGCAGTGCTGGATCCCATCCAGCACCACCTTCCCCATGTCCAACACCACCTTCGCCACGTCCAGCACCACCTTTGCCACGTCCAGTACCACCTTCGCCACGTCCAGCACCACCTTCGCCACATCCAGCACCACCTTTGCCACATCCAACACCACCTTCGCCACATCCAACACCACCTTCCCCACGTCCAGCACCACCTTCGCCACATCCAACACCACCTTCGCCACATCCAGGACGAGGCCGAGATGGCAGACGACGAGGACAAGGAGATAGAGGACAAGGTGGAAGAGGACGAGATGGGAGAGATAGAGGACGAGGATATGTAAGAGAAGGAAGAGGGCGAGGTGGAAGAGGCGGTGAAGGACGAGACCGTAATGTGAACCATTATTCGGACAATATATATGTATAACTACTAATGTTAATGTTATTAAATAATTATGCCAAATGCGCTAATGATAATGGTCAGTCTAAGTACAGCAAGGAAAGATTTCACGAATGATTCAAACACGCATCCCGCCTTTAACTAAAACTTTAGTTCTGATATCGGATCGCTTAGCTTCGTTCATAGTTCTACATGTCTTAGCAAATGGCACACACATGACGTCACACAACCCGTTGTACATAGAAAAAAATCAATGAAACAAGTAAATAAAAACATTCTCTAGGTGAAAGTTGGTGGGATATAGGATTTGATGGCAATTGATGGTGTAAAAAGCAAGGAAACAAGGTCTTATCAGAAGGGAAAATGTAATAGTCAAATATTTAGCACAGAAACAACACATGCCCTAGAAATGTGCTTAATATAGGACTATTACATTTTCCCTTCTGATAAGACCTTGTTTCCTTGCTTTTTACACCATCAATTGCCATCAAATCCTATATCCCACCAACTTTCTCCTAGAGAATGTTTTTATTTACTTGTAAAAGGTGAGCTAAAAGAATAAGCTACATTTCAGCGTGAGATGGCTCAAGATCAGTTGCCACAGTGGTTGGTTGGCCACATCTTGTATAGGGATCTCTGCACAGTGTTGTCTGATGTCGAATCCACGGTACATTGGTGCCAGCGACACAAACTCCTTGCAGAGAGGAAAAGCTGCCCGAAATGTGGACGGGAAATGCACCTCGTGAAGAGGAAAGCCGTGAATAAGGAGGAAATGGGATGGAGATGCCCTAGGAAGAGTTGCAGGCAGGAAGTGGCTCTGCTTTCAGGGACTTTTTTTGAAGGTTCATTTCATATGAAGATGCAGTTTCTTTACCCTGGCCTTTTATCCATTGCAGGAAGTAAATTGGGTATAGAAAAGATTATGAGAATGGTGTATCTCTGGTCTGTAAAGACACCCTTGGCAAAATGAAGGAAGAAATGGAAGTAAGGTTATAATGAAATGTTAAATGTTAAATGTACATGGTGAGGTATGTATCTTCAAATTGGGGATCAGTTGAGAAACAGTTAAGGAACACCGTTGATTGCATCAAAGGCTGTTAATTGAGTTGTTGATTGGTTATTAATTGGGGGGGGGGGGGACGTCCTAGAAAAGAACGCCATACAATACAATACACAGCCAAATCTGTACAATTTGTGACATATATGTAGGGTAGAACATTCTGTAACAAATCTGATAAACATATGCTCTACATATATTTTTCCTGTTACAGCGATGTTGTGTTATTCTGTTACGATATGTAAATATTGGTACAGAATGTCCTTACATTCCTTTACAATTTCATGAACAACCAGGTACAGTTTGTTTCTTAAAACTGCTACATATTCTTATCATATCTGTCACAGATATAAGTGCGATATTTCAGTATAATTATCCGCTGCGTCACCAGCTTGCGCGTAACGAACCAGCGGTAATTACGTACGAACGGAAGGCAGTGTGTGTGTGTGTGTGTGTGTGTGTGTGTGTGTGTGTGTGTGTGTGTGTGTGTGTGTGTGTGTGTGTGTGTGTGTGTGTGTGTGTATGTGTGTGTGTGTGTGTGTTTGTGTGTGTGTGCGCGCGCGTGTGCGTGCGTGTGTGTGCTATGCTCCTCGATTGAGGCATGGCTTGCATCTTGGGCTGATGTAGTAGCTGCTGGTTACTGTTCTTTTTATTTCATATCAGATTAGCTGCGCTCTCACTTTTACGCTGAGAAGGCTTGACACTATACACACAACTGCTCAGTTGCAGATTTACGTTTGAAGAACATCACCAATCATTTGCATGGAAATCATTTATGGATGCTGAGCTAGTACAGAAAAGAACAAATGTATACGTTTGCAGCAAGTTCATAACATAGCGCTGTTGGTTACATTGATCGAAGTGAAGGCAGCAAGTAAATCGGGCGATCATCTGAACCAATCATTGGTTTGGTGTTCTGGATAAATGAAAGCTAGTCAAGTTCTGCGGATTATTGTTCATCAGCTTCATATTGATAAGGAGATGCTGGTTCCAGGCTGGGCTCCATGTACGACTCTCCTGACGCAATCAGTATTCCCTGTTCTGATTGGTGGGGTGGATTCAGTAGCCTTTCTTCTTCATTGTACACCAATTGAAGGTCTTCTGCAGAAGGGCTCCCATTAGCAAAATTAGCCTCTAGCCACCTTTCAAAACCTTTGTATGTGTTTTTCTTGCTTGCATCCACAGTGCGACAGTACCTTCTCTAAGCAGCAAATAAAAATAAAGATGAAATAATGTTGTTATACTTTTTGATAACGTACCAGGATGGCCACATACAAATGATAGTTGGGTATTGAATGCCGCTCCACCTTCACGACGGGTAAAAATTTGGCAACAAATTCTTCTGTTCCAATCCCAGCAAAAGACTGGCAGGGATTCAATCCAAATATCTATTGTAAAGAATCATACAATTAGAAGATACAATGACAACGTGATTATTTAATAAATACCCTTCTTCTTTCTTCTGCCCTCATCTCACTTATTTTGGATTTACAAAAAGTGATGGCAGCTTCGTATTTGTACTTGACTTCAGCCTCACTTCTAAGTACTGAGTTGACTGCATTCTGTAAAAACAGTATTTACATATAAAACAAAGACGGCAACACCCTTAGATTACTTTGACTGCGGCTTCGGAAGGGGTTCTTGTGATGGTGGTACAGAATAAATGTCCAACGCTTTTCAGCAGTCCACTCTACAACATAAAACAGTACATCATATGTTACATAATACTACTGCCTACCTTGAAGACACTATTTTCGACTGAAAAGGATCTTTGCTGGAGTTCTTTAACAGCATCCATAATCTTTTTCTGTTCTAGAAGTATGTTTGATAGCGTTAAAATCACAGTAGCTGCTAAGGCGTTTAACTGTGGAGTGAGTGGGTGTGGATCTACTACTCTTGGAGTGAAAGATGGATTGCCAGATGTTCCACGACCCAGACCATTAGTAGGAGTAGTAGCAACGGTGTTTCTACCGTTGGGAGCCGAAGTAGAAGGAATAGTGCGAAAGGGTGTCACGGTACTCATCACTTTTATAATTTTTTAAAAAAAATCGCACTGTAATGAATAAATTCTCCACGTGCGCATTCTAAAATAAGCACACCATTCTTCAAATAATACAGCACGCCAATTCGATCTTTGAATGGATTCCAACTGTACATGTACGTATACGTGGATGTATTACGAATTACTCTTTAACGTATATCTTCAGTTTACAGCTGCGATTTATGCGGTGAAACGTTTTTGTACAAGTGCAAGTATAAAAGGCACCTTGAAAGCCCATCACACGTATCGTTTGAGGAAAATCTCAAGAAGTTGCGTACCATAGAAGAACAGCATGAACACGAAGAGGTATCCATTACTTTGTGTGTTACCAGTACACTAGGGATATTAGTACGTTGTGTACACGGGTTCAATAGGCGTCTGAAAGGGACACTTTTGCTACATTTGAGGATCTGGAGGCAGACAAGTATTCAAGTACAAGTGATGGAAGCGCAATAGGAGACGATGAAATTCTTGAAAGTGACCATGAATCTGATAGCGAGGAGTTTATGGATGACCAGGAATTCCCGTCTGAGAAACATTACTACCCGTTTCCATCCAAATTGTTTTCACTACTCTTTATACTTGTCAATAGTCCACAGCCAATGGTATTTGTTATTATTATTTTAATTCAAGCTTGTGTATGTGTGTGTGCGTGCGTGCTGTGTGCGTGTGTCTGTGTATGTACGTGCGTACGCACGTACGTACTTACGTGTGTGTGTGTGTGAGTGCGTGTATGTATGTATGTATGTATGTATGTATGTATGTATGTATGTATGTAAGCTTCTATTTTCTCACTGTACTTAGGGTGAGCAAAATTTGAATCTTGTCTGGTTTATTATGAAAGAAATGGGGATTCAAACTCCAAGTCTGGCAAGGGTGAAATCATTTAAGCTGCCCCACATTCAGCCACCAATTCAGGTAGTTATTAGCAATGAAATCTATATTATTCCATGATCCATTATTCGTATTGGGTATTTTCTTTCAGCACCTCAGTCGTAAGGAAATCCCCCTTTTATAGCACACCCTTGAGTGCAGTTCTGCGTTTATGTCTCGGACGTTGTGACTTAGCTACTGCAGTGGCACGCTATCCAATGCACGTGGAAGGTAGATTCACGTAAGTTTATTTTGTCAATTGGTGAATATATAGTACCTGAGATTTCTTTAGTGAAATGTTTCATGGGAGACGCTGGTGGTGCGATCAAAGATTTTTTGCACCAATGGCTACCCTCATGGATGGTCAATCTATATTTGTGCGAGACTGTATCACCTTTAACCATCCAATGGGTGACATTGTGAAGGGAGTAGTAGTAAAGTTTTTCCAAAAGGTACATGTGTGTAGGAAATACATGAAATGCATCACTTTTTGTTTGTTGGTAGGACAACTCGGTAGATCTATTAGCAGAAATTGATGTCCTTGCCAATCTTCAGCAGTTTCAATATCTAGTACCCGACACAACAGCTACGCATCTTTCTTCGGATACCGTGATTTTATGTGAAACAATAGTGCTATCTGTGTTCAGTATTTTAGGAACTGTTGAACGCCCTGAGGACATCATCAAGTGGACTCCTCCTGGAATGTTTTCTCGTATTGATGTAGAGGTAGGCCTTGTGTAATGAGAATTAAGATGGTGAATTACATGTATATGTATTAGGAAATCACAAAGTACTTCGCTCCTCACCATCTTGAAGCAAAAGCAATGGGGATGCCTGTTGTTATGCTGCCTCTAGTTCTCTTTGCTGATGATACAAGTGGCAACCGAAGCAAAAAGTGGCACAAGCTGGAGTCGTGGTTTTTAAGGCTTGCTGGTTTGCCAAGTGATTTAGCTTCATGCCTTGAAAATATTTTTTTTATTTGCACATCTGACAAATTGTCAGCTCGGGAGTTAGGAAAACCTATTGTAGAGGAGCTTGCTATGCTGGAAAATGAAGGGATTGAGGTGTACGATGCTTTTCGTCAGCAAAATGTCCTGGTGGTTGCTCCCTTGATGTGCATTATAGCTGACAATCCGATGGCTTCACAATTGTTGAATCACCTTACTGGGGGTGTTTTGAAGTACTGCCGCTTTTGTATGGTAAGGAAATCTTTTAATGTTGTCTTGATTGAACATTACTTTCTTGTTAGGTTGGACGCAACTTAGACCCTTGTGCTATTTGTTCCAGACGTACACAGCAACAAACTTTGCAACAAATCATGGAAATACGAAGACAGCCAACAGAAGTTGCAAATACTCGTCTGCGCACTTTGTATGGCCTTAATGAAGATGACAATGATTTGCTTGATGCACTTTGTGATCTTTTCCAGTAAGTGAATTATTGTACACATTTGTTATTTGCATGTGATCTTTTATTAGGAGCACACCTTTAGAGGTACTGCACACAATTTTGCTTGGCCCATGCAAGTATCTATTGAAGGAGTTCATGCCACAATTATCAGCCCGGCAAAAAGCGGAAATAATTGCTAGGCTAAAAGCATTTTGTTCATCTGGCCTTAAAGTGAATTTGTATGGTAATGTGTGCTCCTATTACCAATCTTTCGTCGGAAGAGATTTTAAGGCCTGGGCTCAGATGGCGATCTTTGTCATGGGTCCTTACTTAAATGAAGGACAACTGAAAGTGCTGTTGAGTTTCACTAAGGTACTTAATGTAATGTATCACAAGTAACACTAATGGATTTTCTTTTTTGCAGGTATTTCATATTGCTTACTGTGAATACTTCTCACTGTTTATCAGAGACGAATGGCAGGAGTTGTATCAGGAATTTGTTTCCAACGTGAAGCTATACATGCCAGCCATGCTTCAGAAGCAAAAAATACATCTCATACTTCACTTGACTGAGTGTATGGAACAATTTGGTCCTTCTTCAGCATTCAATGCCAAACGGTAATCTATTGGCTATTTTGAGAATTTTAGTTATATTGCATTCAATATCAGGTTTGAGTCACTTAACTCAAGAGTGCGCACATTCAACGTGTTCAGTAACAGACTAGCACCGAGTCGTGATATAGCTTGTCACTTTTCAGTGCTACAACACCTTCGGTTCTATTGTCATGATGGTCAGATGATGGCTGAAGAACGGTATGTTTGATGCATTTTTCATTTTGATGATACGAAATTCTTTATTTTAAAAAATAGATGCTCCCTTGATCTGAAAGAACTGCTATCTTCTGATGTCAAGAGCCGTGCTATCTATCAACCAGGCTCAGCACGAAAGGTAATGCCATTACTGCATGTTGAGGCGGATACAGAGGGTAAAGGGGGGAAACCCCCCCCCCCCCCCCCCCACGCTGGGCTGACCGAGCTAAGTAAATAACATAGTTAGATCAATCACTAGTGCTCCCCCATACCACCTAGCTGATGCTCCCCCTCCCCCCCCACCCCCCCACCTCTGTGCATGGGTACCGGTAGACAAATGTTTAATTAATTCAATACCCTGGAATTGTGGTACAGCACAGAACATGCCCAACACACCAACCTAATACAGCACCACATGTGTGTCATGCAATCTGCTATACATAACAATGTTATAGTGTACCATCACGGTACATACAAATACACTGTAAAATTACAGGTTTTGAAATACAATGCTATTGAAATGTTTATATTAGTACACACATGGATTTTGGTGCAATTTCTATTTCATCATCTAGGTTAATTAAATATGCACATTTTAAGTTGTCGAGCTTCCCTACTATATGATTATAAGGTAACTGGTGTAAGTAATCTGGCGTTTTCTCACCATTACACTTCCTTCCCTGTTAACAATGAGGTTGCCAATCCTCCCAACATCTTCCAGAAAGACATCCATTTTGTCCTGGCCATGGCACCATTGTTAATTGATTTGCCATTCAGAGGGGCAATACCCTCAAGATTTTGTATTATCAACAATCACTTTCATGTAATATACTTGTATCAGAATGCTAAAAGGATTGGTTTACATACTATTTTTTTTTAATAAAATGAATTCGAAGTTCATGCAAAATGTTTAGTTTTATGTGTCTTTTATCCCAGCAACCATATGTATTCATTTCCTGATGAGTGTGTTCTATTTTTGCAGAGCTGAACGTAATAAGGATAAACACCATTCTGACTGCAATGTTTATGCATGATAAAGAATCTGGCAGCTACCAATAGTACTGGCGATTACAGGAGTACTGAAGCTTTTAATCCTCATTAAACAGGTGTACATGTAACTCACCGATTTGCACTTTACATGTACCTTTATCATGCAACTGTAATTTACAATGTATTTGGTACAAGCCATATGAACACGTACATTAGCTTCTTACCTCATCTGCGTACCTCCTGAACTGCTGCCAGGCAAGGGATCCTTGCAGAGTCCTAGCCCTCTCAGAAGACAAAACATTCACCTTTTGCCGACGTTCAATAACCTTGTTCCTCCGAGAGGAGGGTTAAATAAATGTAGGGCCATTATTAAAACTCAGTGGTTATTGTCAATACCAGTATGAGTACACTAGAGTACAATTACACGTGTTCACATGTACATGTACAAAAGGAGATATTATTACATGCTGTGTACACGAAAAAGGTCATTAAATTGTCATCTTATGCCAGAAAGAGAAGAGACTTTACTCCAATGCAAGGTACACAGATAAGAAAAGAAATATGTCTCAGGGAGACTACATGTACATGTACATTATGAATAATAATTAATAGTAACGTCAAAGATAAGAGTAATGATATGCACAGCTAAAGTGTTATATCACACACACATGTACTGACTGATATATTACATGTATGCACACATGCATATGGTTTACGGTGCTTAGTTGTCGTTGACTAAAATAATACTGAAGGCCAAAGCTAATTATCTAATCCTCAGACATTTACAGGCCCCTTAATGGTAACCCACACTATTGATATATACAATGGAATCCCGTCACACACACACACACACACACACACACACACACACACACGCACACACACACACACACACACACACACACAAATTATCCAAACAATTGTGTTCCTTAGGTGTTGGTTTGTCACCACACACATGCCCAGGACGACGAACGGCAATAGGTTTGTAAGTATTGTACTATGATTCTGTATGTACGATGTGTTTCTTTATGAAGCGTTTCAGACGCGGAAAACCTATAGCATCAGGTTTGTATAGATTTAATGGTGTCCTTGACATGCCCATTAGCGGTAGGTGTTTTACGGTGCACGTGGGTGAGATTTGAAAGAAGCAGGTAAATCATGCTGTGTGCACGTTGTGTTCTTTACAGTGAAGTGAGACCTGTTCCTTGCTGTGTAAAGAAGGTGAGTGTAAAAGTATGAATTCTACTGTTGCAGAGAGGCCATAGCTTGCTACTACGCCCACTGTTTCTTGTGGTGGAAGGTAGGTGAGTGTGTTGTAAGTACTGTTCCAGAGATCTTCTAGCTTGCTACCACTCTATCAGGTGAGGCAGCACTTGTCTGTTGTAGTTCTTAACAATTTGTTTCTTCATTTAGAAGGTGCTGATGGAATGTGTGGTGTAGAAGATATATAGAAGACTGTAGATGATGGAACGCTAACTACATGTACACTTTGTACATTTGTAATGTACAATTTGTAAACAAAAAAATGAAACATATCAATTTTAATGAAGAAATATTATGGAAAGGTCAACCACCAAATACGGCCATCAAACGCATGTGCCAATGTTGGCATCAGCGCTGCTACATGACGATAATACAGCAAAAAATATACTGATCGTTACATAGTGCATCATCATTGATGCATACGATTACTGGTCGGATAAGACACATCGTGTACATCAGCATTGATAGACATTGCTGATATCAACATTCGTACAGCATGATGTCATCGATGTGTCATATACCGACAGCGTTGGCACATTATGTTTTTTTTTGGCTGTGTAGTTAGGCCAGCTACCCTGCCGGGTAGGCTAGGACCGGAGCTAGCTAGCTGGAGCTCGAGCGGTATACGGTAATTGCAAAGTGACCTCTACGCCCGCGAAACGGTTACTAAAGCCACACCCACTGGCTAGCTCGACTGTCTAGTGGAACCACGCTCATCACCTTTAGACACCTACTCTATGTCGTTGATATGCCCTATAAAACACCACGCATCTTGACTGGTACTAACGGTAGTACCTACACCTTTCGACCACACATTTGTATACAGTCCTTCAACCACAATCACGAATGTATCTGTAAACGTTAAACGTACTCACCCGGCTATGTCGATGCGAATATGCTTTTAATTACTGCGCACGTCACGTACTAGTACTAGTATTGACTCGACACAAACGACAGTATTATGAATCCAGGTTTCAGCGCTAGCCGAGAACTGCATCATTTTTACGCTTGTAGGCCTACACGTACAAGTTTCAACGTGATGTCGCTTTACAGAATCTAGCTATCATGCATGTTGGTTGATCGCAGCTATGTGCATGTTCTCACGCGCGCCTCGTACGCCCTACTTTTACGCCTGATGGTGCTTGGTGCATGTACGTCCACTGACTCTAGGCACAGCTACATTAGAAACATATTACCGCCATACAACCGCATGAATTACTGTGCATCATATTTTTGTCCCACATTTTACTATGGGGTCCACAAAATTGCCATTGGAACAAACTGCGAAGGGGGCAAAATTATACGTCTTGGTCGTTCAGATTTAATATTCCAGTTGGTAGACTTGAACTTTCGGTCTGCGTGAATGGAAAGAAAGTGAAGAAACATAATACATTTAGATTTAATTAATTAACCATGATAACAATTGCAAAACTGCGTAGGGAACATGAAGTGGACAGATTTTAACGGAGACCAGAACACAAAAGAGATGGGCTATCTTCATCTGTATCATAATCCGTTGGGTAGGCTTAACATTTACATTCCGTTTAAGAACGGTGCTCGTTGGAAGACATTTCTCCATAGACTTCCCGTTCATTTAATTTTTAACGCGTAACTTGGGTATTCAATTATTCAAGTCCGCTATTGCTGGACATGTATTTTCACCACAGGTAAATAAAATATTCTCTCTGAGAAAGTTGGTGGAATGTATGATAAATAGGATTACTTCATTCTTCCTTGTATGTTTTTTTATATATCCAGCAATGTGTGCATGAGGGATCACAAGAACTCCTGGCTGCAGTGACTTCAAGTGTGCTATGCAATGTGTGCCATGGGACTATAGAATACAAGAGCTTATTTCGTATAGGCGCTATCCAGTATTGCTAGGAAGTGCCAGATGTTGATAATAGGTTAGCCATACTTGTATGTGGCTTATTTGTCTAAGATGAAAGAGAAGGAAAAAAACAAAATACATGTAACACTGCAATAACTTTTAACTTAACAAGTAACCTATGCTTCTTGACCAAACTAATGTGGGTAATGCACGCATTGTTGCCAAATGTTCCTTTGGCTGTGATATACATGTAGCAAACTTGCTGGTAAATTGTGTTATTTTGATGTTGCTGGATACATGTAGATCAGACGTGAGTGTGTTCATTTGTCCCTTCTTCTCATTGACCTCTTTGTCCTCCCAAAGTACATGTACATGCTCCACGGTACCCTACCCCTTGGCCTATCCCGACCTTCCCCAGCCATCTACTCATCGCCAGGCCGTGGTGAACGCCTTTGTGTACGTGCACCAGACCATGTACCAGGCCGACAGCAGGCTGCTGAAGAGGGGAGGCCATCACACCTCGCCACTACCTGGACTTTACCAACCACTAAATGTATGTCAGTTTTGGGGGAGAGTACATGTGTATGACAAATGGGGTAAAAGGGAGGAGGGAGGGGTTATGACATGGGAACGTGGGACAGGGGGTGGGGGTTATGACATGGGAACGTGGGACAGGGGGTCGGGGTTATGACATGGGAACGTAGGGCAGGGGGTGGGGGTTATAACATGGGAACATGGGACAGGGGGTGGGGGTTATGACATGGGAATGGATGCACTGTAACAGAAGCTACATGTAGATTTTATTGACACACCCCTTGCTTTCTTCTCCTTCACATCCATGTGCACACTCACACACACGTACATACCCACACACATATATGTACATACCCACACATGTTCATACCCACACACACATACACACACACACACACACACACACCCACAAACACACAAACACACACATGTACATACCCTCACACACTTCAGGCCTGCAGCATGGTCGTACCCTCACACAGAGCAGGAAGGGAGGTGTGGTCATGCGTGTTTATGTACAATCATTGTTACTACATTTCATGATATATTTAACAAAGCTGAGTGTACTGTAGATGGGCTGGGGAGGCGAAGCCTCTTATCTGAAATGTCTTCATATGGTCCAGTCTTTTTTTTGCATGTAGACAACCACAATCAAATGGTATTGTCCGGTTTTATTTGTCAAACACACCGTTGTGAAAGATACATTATTTGTAGCACCATATAGTGCAAAACAGTGGAGAGAAAAAACTTTGACGAATTCACGTCAATAGAATATTGGCGAGAATAATGAAGGCATACCGATACCTAAGAATCTAACTGCAAAGGGATTAAAAAAATTCTCCAAGTTTTACCCTGCCACTGTTTTGCACAAAACGGTACTTGTACATGTAAAGTGCATTTCCAGCTGCAGTGTTTATTGTCATGTTACTTCTTGTCTTTGTAATTTAACCCTTCAAACACCTTGAGTTGTTGGGGCTAACCTTTCCTGGTGGGCAGACATGTGGGCTAACCATTCCCAGTGGGCAGAGTAAGAAATATTGTTCCAAAACAGGGGAGTTACATATAAGTGTTGTTTTCATTGTGCTCAAGTTTGGAATGCCATCTGCAGACTGTGATCCTGGACAGGTATACTGTGTGTGTGTGTGTGTGTGTGTGTGTGTGTGTGTGTGTGTGTGTGTGTGTGTGTGTGTGTGTGGTGTGTGTGTGTGTGTGTGTGTGTGTGTGTGTGTGTGTGTGTGTGTGTGTGTGTGTGTGTGTGTGTGTGTGTTGTGTGTGTGTGTGTGTTGTGTGTGTGTGTGTGAGTCTGAGTGTGTGTATGTGTAGTGTGTGTAGTGTAACATGTGTGTGTGTGCTTTTCATGTGCTTGGATGTGAATGTAGATATATTGAAGAAGAGAGCTGACAGGTTTGGAGTTGCTGTTGCTCCCGTGCTAGCAAAGGCAAGGGACCCAGTGAAGCAGCACGAGTGTGTGTGTCGCATCCATTGCTACATTTTGTTTCATAACAGGTTGAGCTGGATGATAGAAAGCGCCATCGTCTAGAGCGCTTTGGGTCAGAAACAGTGTCCTCAGAGCTTACGGTAAATAGGAACAAAGTAATGTTGCTACTTGGTTACCTCTCCTCCCCAGGAGAAACGACTGGAAAGATTTGGTATTGGGACCCTGTTCTTCTTCCTCTTCCCCACCCTTTTTTTCCCCATTGTGCACATTACCTTTCATGTGGAAGTCAGTTTTTTTAACTGAACCATCACGTGATGGTTAGCTGTGACGTATGGTGTCAAATTTTGTTTAGGATTGTAGGTCTGGGAAATGGTGAAGTTCTCTAAATGTAGAGGTAAGGAGGAGAATAAAAATGTGTAATGCTGCATTGGTAGGGTTACACATGACCATGAGAGTACAATGTATAGACAAGACACATGTCATATGAAGTTTACGCCTGGACCCCACTGTTAATAGCCAGCTGCCTCAAATTGCTAATTAGCGTAATAATTTGTGGGAGTTCTATCATGGCGATCGCTGACATGTTTGGGTTGGTTTTTCGACGAGTGAATAGCTACGTGTAACGTTTAGAAAAGCAGTACGACGCAGTACAATGATGTATAGGAAACGACACCTTTGTGTCGCTACTAACAGTCGGAGAGAAATCTATGTGTGTTTTTTTTTTTTGTACTTCTGTTTATTTAATTTGCTTCACTAGGAACGTCCAAGGCTCCATTAAGCTTGGAACTGAGACTCTTGGACCTTGCATGTAACATTTGGAAACGCCCACAACATTATAAGCATCATGAATAACAATTATGTTAATCAGCAATCGAGGTACGTACATTGACCTATCACCCTTTTGTACGTTATATCCCTTCCATGTTTAGGCAGTTTGTAAGTGCACGTACACATTGTGCCACTACTTGCCTTCTTGCATATGTATGTGTGTTTATATGTATGCAATCAATCAATCAATCAATCAAAAAAAAAAACATTCCTCTGACACAAAACCTTCTATAACACGGCCCCTGACAGGCATATTCTCGTATGTGGTCTGCTATACCCAAGACTAAGAAGTCCCTTAATTTCATTCCTGAACATGGTGCCGATCTCCACCTCAAACCAGTTAGACTCGATGAGAAAGGCATTGCTTCCCTTCCAATCATAGGAAAGAGAAAATGGAGCCAGTGTGAAGGATCGATCTAGCCGAAGCCTGCGCGTGTGCTAACGCCGCCAAGCCGCTCCTTCCCTCCAGCTACTAGATGTCCAAAGACCAACCAACACGTGCACTATACAATACACATTATATAGTCATTGTAACAAAAGGTCCACATATACTTTCTTCTATAGACCCGGAGCTCCCGTTATTCAGTCACTTAACACTTCATTATGTCTGCAGGTAGGTCGTGAACCCTGACACTCAAGGTTCTATCTGTGCTGTATGGGGGACTCACCCGTACATGACCACAGTGCCAGCTAATTGCAAGATGCACTCATGTCTACATTGTACATGGTGCTCCTATTTCATGCTTGCTTCACCCAACCCACTTTGGTGCTGCATCTGCTATGCATGTCACTGTCACTACCAACAAATTGTCACACACAACTCTCATCATACACATTACACATAGATCAGCCTACACAGAGCAAGGGCCAGCTACCCATAGCTAATTTTGAGGTGATAGATGCATGCCACCTCAAGGGAAAAAACCTCCTGCCCAAAAAATAGAACATTACATAGTAGTGACTTTAATAACAGGAATACTTGATCCCTTGTGGCTGGTCTGCCTCATCTCTTAGTACAGCATTCTTGTACCTCTTACTTGGAGCCAGCATGAGTAAAGACATCAAACCACCACCATGGTAACCGTGTACACGACACTTACGTACATGCAAAGCCATCTCTTACACTACCGGACCAGATGACTCCTCTGATGTACATGCTAATCCAACACTCATCAGCCTTTACCACCCCCTTTACCTTGCATCAGCAACAGAGGATTGCATCAGTTAACCTGCACATACAGCTAAAACTGTTGGCAACACTCAAACTGCATTCGTATAGAAGCATATTTTCTGTCAAATTTGTTCCTCAAACTACAGATAAGTGTATAGGGACACCACATGGTTCTTAGGACCACATACATGTGACCTAGTCCAGAGTTGGCAAAAAAAGTACCCATATATACCATACTTATACTTATCAGATGTGTACCAAATCAGATATGCACATGTACAAAATTGCCAAGTATAACATGTAAACTTATTGTTTTTGTCCAGCATTGAGTTCCTGCATGCATCTCAAATTTTAGTACGAGCACTGTCATCATCCCGGTATGGATATCCCGGCTCAAACGTGAGTACAAGATTCGGGGCGTCATCTTCACATGTCCATGCCTTTATGTCAAGGCGTTGATCGTCGTAGGAATAGTAGGCATCGATAGTTTGGAAACCAGCATTGCGAAGGTTAGCCTTTAAAATCGGCATGTGTAGTAAGCACTCATCAAATTGAATCCATCCATCAGAATTGTTACGCTCGATAGTTTCTCCGGGTTTGTACACATACACAAAGCTATTGTTGCACAATTTCACATTGACCCACACTTTTTGGTCAGTGCCGTTAACTTCGAAGACAGTCGCCAAATATGGTATGGATGCGTGCACGTACCTGAGAAACGTTTTTCGAGTCAATCGAGATGAACAAATTTGACTCAAATCCACATATCCCCACGAGTTGGTTTTTAAAAATTCGTCCAACACCGAATCCAAGATGTCGAAGCTATGGTGTTTTCTTTTGTACTCTTCATACACAGATAGTGACATTCCACGAGGAAGAGATTCCATTACAACACATCTATATGGTGTAGGCCTTCCTTGCGCCAAATAGAACATGTGTTCTTCAGACTCTTGTAAAAGGCGACGCGTCTTTTCGGCCATCTTAAGTCACGTGATGAAACAACTCGCCCTCGCGTGGTAGGGTATTGTATTGTATGGCGTTCTTTTCTAGGACGTCCCCCCCCCCCCTCCAATTAATAACCAATCAACAACTCAATTAACAGCCTTTGATGCAATCAACGGTGTTCCGTAACTGTCTCTCAACTGATCCCCAATTTGAAGATACATACCTCACCATGCATCCCCAATTTGAAGATACATACCTCACCATGTACATTTAACATTTCACATTTCATAAACTATTCAAGCTTTATGTCCACTAAATCGACGTCTCCACGTTTATTCAGGGAGGTAGGTATCAAACAGATTTGAATGCATAGTCCTCTCTTCTCTCATGAGACGCTTACAGGAGCTCCACATCGCTTCCACACCCTGTGTGTGTGCGCCTGTAGCCGGGTCCACAAAGTGAAGTGAGTGGTTCACAGTCTCATGTGACATCCCGGTAGTTGCTGTGATTCTACTGTATGCCTTCCATTCATCGCTGTAGGTGATACTACCACGACGAATGTGCTGCTGGATGAGAGGGAGGAGTGTGGCAGCATCTCTGCGATCGACCTCGACTAGGAAGCACTCTCCAGTTATTCTCTCTGTTCCTCCAAACACCCAGTGACCTTCCACCTGCCTGCAACGGTTATACTTTCTCTTCCCAAACTTGCTTTCATCAATTTCTACTTCCACTCCTGGTCCTCCAATGATGGCTGGGTGATCAATAAAATACTGAGCACAGACATCACGAATAAAATTGTACCAGTCCACGGCCGTTTGGGCAGCAACCTGTTTGAAGCAGACATGTATGTAGATGGATGTATAAAGCACATGATATAACCTTACTTCCATTTCTTCCTTCATTTTGCCAAGGGGTGTCTTTACAGACCAGAGATACACCATTCTCATAATCTTTTCTATACCCAATTTACTTCCTGCAATGGATAAAAGGCCAGGGTAAAGAAACTGCATCTTCATATGAAATGAACCTTCAAAAAAAGTCCCTGAACGCAGAGCCACTTCCTAGGGCATCTCCATCCCATTTCCTCCTTATTCACTGCTTTCCTCTTCACGAGGTGCATTTCCCGTCCACATTTCGGGCAGCTTTTCCTCTCTGCAAGGAGTTTGTGTCGCTGGCACCAATGTACCGTGGATTCGACATCAGACAACACTGTGCAGAGATCCCTATACGAGATGTGGCCAACCAACCACTGTGGCAACTGATCTTGAGCCATCTCACGCTGAAATGTAGCTTATTCTTTTAGCTCACCTTTTATACACCAGATTCCCTGCCAAAAGCAGAAGTTGAGAGACAGTTACAGAACACTGTTGATTGCATCAAAGGAGTTGCCACCTCAAGGGAAAAATCTCCAGCCCAAAAAATAGAACATTACATAGTAGTAACTTTAATAACAGGAATACTTGATTCCTTGTGGCTGGTCTGCCTCATCTCTTAGTACAAAATTCTTGTACCTCTTACTTGGAGGCAGCATGTGAAAAGACGTCAAACCAATACCATGGTAACCGTGCACACGACACTTACGTACATGCAAAGCCATCTCTTATACTACCGGACCAGATGACTCCTCCTCTGATGTACATGCTAATCCAACACTCATCAGCCTTTACCACCCCTTTACCTTGCATCAGCAACAGAGGATTGCATCAGTTTACCTGCACATACAGCCACAACTGTTGGCAACACTCAAACTGCATTCACATTTTCTGTCAAACTTGTTCCTCAAACTACAGACAAGTGTATAGGGACACTACATGGTTCTTAGGACCGCATACATGTGACCTAGTCCAGAGTTGGCAAAAAAAGTACCCATACCATACTTATACTTATCAGATGTGTACCAAATCAGACATGCACATGTACAACATTGCCAAGTATAACATGTAAACTTGTTTTTTGTCCAACATTGAGTTCCTGCATGCATTTCAAATTTTAGTACGAGCACTGTCATCATCCCGGTATGGATATCCCGGCTCAAACGTGAGTACAAGATTCGGGGCGTCATCTTCACATGTCCATGCCTTTATGTCAAGGCGTTGATCGTCGTAGGAATAGTAGGCATCGATAGTTTGGAAACCAGCATTGCGAAGGTTAGCCTTTAAAATCGGCATGTGTAGTAAGCATTCATCAAATTGAATCCATCCATCAGAATTGTTACGCTCGATAGTTTCTCCGGGTTTGTACACATACACAAAGCTATTGTTGCACAATTTCACATTGACCCACACTTTTTGGTCAGTGCCGTTAACTTCGAAGACAGTCGCCAAATATGGTATGGATGCGTGCACGTACCTGAGAAACGTTTTTCGAGTCAATCGAGATGAACAAATTTGACTCAAATCCACATATCCCCACGAGTTGGTTTTTAAAAATTCGTCCAACACCGAATCCAAGATGTCGAAGCTATGGTGTTTTCTTTTGTACTCTTCATACACAGATAGTGACATTCCACGAGGAAGAGATTCCATTACAACACATCTATATGGTGTAGGCCTTCCTTGCGCCAAATAGAACATGTGTTCTTCAGACTCTTGTAAAAGGCGACGCGTCTTTTCGGCCATCTTAAGTCACGTGATGAAACAACTCGCCCTCACGTGAAAACCTGAGGGTATAATAGTATTGTATGGCGTTACCTTCACTCGCCCGCTCGCCATAGTATATAACATCGAAGACACGATAGATATGTACATACAACTTGCACTCGTTGGACAGTTCCGTTTTTTGAAGTGACAGCAACCAAGTCGATCGCTCCTTACCAATCTGAATGTGCCGTTGGCCGTTGCCCGCTTGGGGAGCTAGGTGAGGCTGTGTGAGTGATGGGGTGTAAGGGAGATGAGGTTATGTGAGGGGTGGATGTGTGAAGTGTAGGGAAACAGGTCCGTAAGCCTGCAGGTGAAGGCCGCCATTTCAGACCTTATTTACGCGCCATTTTGAATTAATTATTGTGTGACAAGCATGTGACAATTATTAACAATTAACTGTCGAATCGGAATGGCGCTGACGCGCGACGATACAAGATACCTGTTTTGGTGATGTCTACAAACAACTTGATGCTTCGGGAAAGAAGAGATGCAGGGAAAAAACGGCATTGTTGGGTCTCTGTTACGATCCTTACACTACATCGCGGGATTGTAGTCTCGTACCCAGACCCACACTCGCAGTAGCGGATGGATTACATCACCGCTACGCGAGAATGTCGTTGCATTATACTGTAAGCGATAATGCTTACGTACGTTTGGGTCTGGGTACGAGACTAGGATTGCTGGGAACGTACACCCAACGTATGGCCAGATGTCGCATATGTGCGTACCTTATTCATACTCCTAGTCCATACACAAAAGAGGCATATAAAAGTACAGAAGCGTGGTCTTACTTTTGCGCTGGCTATGTACAAGATGTAAGTCTGTTAAAAATTTCTTCTTCTAAGTGCCTTCTGTCTGCAAGGTACGATTTTGCTCACAGTAGGATATGCCTTTATTGATTTAAACTTATACATCATCATATACAGGTGAGCACAGTCAGAAGCTGAGCTCTCCACCTTTGAAGCCTTGCCGTGCTACACTCACCATTCGAAGGGCGCAGCACGTGCAAATTAAATTCGTCGAATCGAATGAAAAAACAAATTAATAATGTATTTTAATACGAACAAGATAGCTTTTGACTGTGTATTGCGTTAGAGTCATTCGAATAGACGAGGAAGAGGGAAAATATGAAATCAGATTTGCATGTGTAGTGTGGGTCTGTGTGCCTTTCCGTCCTACAAACATACGGGTTGTGAGTATACTAGTAGTAAAAAAAATGAATGGAAACAAGCTAGCATGACACGAATTTTTTTATATTTAGCAACGTTAAATGTACGTACTACTAAAGTACGGACTATTTAAAAAAAAATTCATATCATCGTTGATCCCTTGTTCCCTTCCTTTTTACACCACCAATATTGCCTTATGTATAATATATATGCAGAATCACAGCCCAACCTGCGGGTAAGTGATCGTTACTTGGCTGATGTTAAAAACACCCATGGTACACCTATCTATTGTCTGTATAACAGAAACAAAAGTTATTCCCATGCATGAAGTGCCAATCCTTACAATCAGCAAGAATTGAAAGTACCTGTATCATTCTAATATGTTAAGTATTTGTGGCTACAATTTCACTCCTGTTACATGCACCTGTGGTTGTTGATCAGTTCATAGCTACTCAGCCATCAGGGGAGGAGGTCATATCAACTAACAATTTTTTTTTATACTACCACTAAATGGGGACCTGGAAGGCTTAGAGGCATGTGACATCACTCATTGAATTAACCCTTATGGTTATGACATCATTGCCATGGATGTATGATGTAACAAGTCCACATAGCAGCACATGCATCATAACACAATACATCATTGAATCATACAGCACCTAAATAGTACAATATTTCAGTACAGATCTAGCTACAAAGTCAGCAACATACATACTACCATCTCTGGGATCTAGTGCAATACCTATCATGGTGATCAAATATGGAGATATATCTGCCACCAGGCGTTACCTTCATCATCAATGGCTATATACCAGGGACATAGAGCTCCTGGATCACCATATGTTCTGATATAGACACCTTCCTTAGTGAAGATTATGAACAGCTCAGGGTCAGGCACTGTTAAAATTTCTTTTTCACTGACTTGGACTTCATGCAGATAATGTCTCCCATGTTTTTTTAATGGTTGGTGTGTAGTGTGGAGAGGATATAGGAGCATGCATCCACTGAAATGGAAATGTGCAAACGAGTGTCACTATTGGTAAAATAGAAGTTGTAAGTACATGTATGTATAAGGGGAGGAGTAGGAGTAGGAGGGGAGGTATAGGGGTAGGAGGGGAGGGAGTAGGGGTAGAAGGGGAGGGAAGTAGGAGTAGAAGGGGAGGTATAGGGGTAGGAGGGAGGGAGTAGTGGTAGAAAGGGGAGGGGAGGGAGGGGATGGGAGGGGAGGGAGGAGGACTGCGTTTGAAGTCAGCCCACATTCCTCAGCCCCACATTCCAATATGTAACGCATGTTCCTGGTGAGGCTATGCTATGGGGACTTCATACAAGGTCTGTCTGACGTTGTCCATGACATATATCCATTGCCCCTCCCACCTGAGGACCGTGGCTATGTCACACCTGCATGCAGTCTTACACCTGAGTGAGTCGAACGGGGCAGGCCAAAGAAAGATGTCCTGGTGAGGCTATGCTATGGAGATCTCACACAAGGTCTGCCTGACTTTACTGTCCATGACACATGTCCATGGCCCCTCCCACCTGAGGACCGTTGGCTATGTCACACATGAATGCACTCATAGGGTGATCGAGGCATGCAGGGCAGGCCAAAGGAAGATGTTCCTCGTGAGGCTATGTTATGCGGACCTCACACAAGGTCTGCCTGACTTTACTGTCCATAGCACATGCCCATGGCCCCTCCGACCTGAGGAGTGAGGGACCGTTGGCTATGTCACACCGGCATGCACTCATACACCTGGGTGAGTCATGCAGGGCAGGCCAAAGAAAGATGTTCCTGGTGAGGCTATGCTATGCAGACCTCACACAAGGTCTGCCTGACTTTACTGCTCATGCATGACACATGTCCATGGCCCCTCCTGTGGCGGACTGACTAATTAGCACGTACTTTGTGTGTGTTTACGTACGTATAGGGGAATTCCCCTGTATGGACTCTATTGTGCGCACGCCCTGCGGGGTGCCTGGCGGCCTCTGCGCTGGGGAGGCACTTTGTGTGCATGACAATTTCGGCTCTTCACTATATATACAGTGTTGTGCACATTGATGTTGGAGTGATATTAAAGTGCTGTGTCCCCTAGCTGTGTACGTGGTCTCAGTTAGTATCGTTGCTAGCGTTGGCGTTAATCCTTCACACCTCCCACCTGAGGACCGTTGGCTATGTCACTCCTGAATGCACTCATATAACTGAGTGGTACAGGGCAGGCCAAAGAAAGATGTTACTGGTGAGGCTTTGATATGGGGACCTCATACTAGGTCTGCCGGACTTGTTCACCAATCTCATGCGATAAATGGTCCATCCCATAAGAATGTTGGTGTCATTCATGTTACTCATTTCAAATAATAAAAAAATGCTTTTCAATTTCATGGTAAGGTGTCGCTAAGGAGGTGATTCATTGCGGATGGTC
Source organism: Ephydatia muelleri (assembly GCA_013339895.1). Classification (NCBI taxonomy): domain Eukaryota; kingdom Metazoa; phylum Porifera; class Demospongiae; order Spongillida; family Spongillidae; genus Ephydatia; species Ephydatia muelleri. The sequence goes on from JABACO010000013.1 coordinate 7,394,233, forward strand.
TGTTGATCTTATATGTTTTCATTAGAAGAGCTACGATAATCTGGGGGAAAGGATACTGATTAATGTGCATTCAGAGAACATTAATAATAGGTACCTCTGGCCAAACAATCAGCTTGTTCAATGGAGATAGCAAGAGTGAAGCCCTTTGCTTGACATCACTCCCAGTTCTTGCAAATAGTAAAATAAATCAAGTACCTGTGAAATACAGGACTATACATCAAGGGATCTAACAAACCATGTCATAACATTCATACAGTGGCCAATATAAATCATCATCTTGTAGCCTTTTTAGTTCAGTTAGATGTAATTTAAGTTCTGATATTTTCCAATCACTTAAATGCCTCGAATACTTGGCTGGATGGGAGAAGTTTCATTTGATGCAATATCCTTTGATGAAAATACCTATCACAACTCTTCGTATTGAATTTCTTTGAAATGGGAATTTGTTTCTAATAAGAATATTTTGAAAATTATTTAGATATTACTATCATTGTAACTTATGGCAATGGCTTCCTTTACAATTTGGGAAATTCTTCATGTTCAGATCTATACCCCATCTTGGTGCATATATGTCATATGGGTCAGGCACATATGTGTAGTCACGCATTAAGATCATTGGCACCATCTCCACTATCACTATCATCGTTGCTTTCAACACTTTCAATGATATATCCATCATTTCCATTCTCATTGCTATCACTAAGTGACACTTTCAGTGATACCTCCATCATTTCCATTCTCATTGCTAATTTGAGACTCGTCACTGCTTTCATCACATTCTGAAATAAATCAGATTGAAATGTAGCTAGAATAACCTTGGTGTTTATGGTCACGTTACATTTCGATCACGCAAGCATTCTTCACCAGCACCTGAAATTGTGAAAAAAAAGCATGAAATGTATGCAATCATGCAGTTTAATATACTGTGTTATTCTGCTCAAAGCTGATGTTTGCAGCTGATAATTGAAGAACACAAAAGTTAACAAGTATAATTAAACAGATTGTACAGCATACCAACAGGCAGTAGGGCTCCCGTCATAAACCATTTGCAGCCGGAATGTATCCATCTGCTCCTGCAGATATCTTATGATATTAAAAACAACTAATTCCAAAACAAAAAAAATATACCTCAGTGTGCAAGAGTGGCAAATGATCAAGAATTAATCTTGCAGCCTAAAAGTATCCATTGGCTTACTCAGGTTATGTTATTTATTTCATAGGAACTTACAAAACACATGAAAACACCCCTGTAACACAACAAAGTATTAAAAAGCCATAATTTAATTTATTGTCATGTATATGGACCACTGAATCCTTGTAAGTCCAGTTAGAAAATGATCTGGTAGGTGTGAAAACTCTCTGTTCAGATATAACCTAAATCAGTCAAGCATTGCCATTTAACATATACTTTTACATGCAAGACATACCAAATCCAGTTAATTTCATCCGTGTCATTTTGGTGTAAGGAATCAATGCTTTCAATGATGCAACTTCTAGTTGCACAACCTAAAGGAATTTTATAATGTCAGGGCATGCTTCAATAATTGAACATTACCAATAAACTCCAGTGCTGTGGCTTGTGTACAGGGAATAACAAACCATAAAGCATCACATTTTGTCCCTTATATGTGTTGAGATAAGTTTGAAGTTTACACATGTACAAATCTTACACTTTTTTTTTTGCATACCTTGCTGCACCGCTTTACACCTGAATATCCCTTAGCTTTTAAAACAGGCAAAAATATGGGATCAAAACACTTTGTCTTTGTTACATTCTAATGGGTTATTGAAATGTCGTAGAAACCAAATTACACTTTCCTGCACATACCTTGTGAGCTATCAATTGGAAATAATCTAAGTAAGTGGATATAAATATAAGTCTACAAACTTCAGTGCTTACCTTGGAGTCTAGCCATCCTCCAGATGCAACATTATTCAAGTCTTCTTTTTGAAGCTGGAGGATTGAACAAGGCATAGGAATCTTATGCTTCAACTGGAGTGTAAAATTCAGGCATAAGTACGTAATAGTGAATATATACTGAGTACCTCATGTTTTGGTATACCAGGATAACACTAAGATGAAAAACATTTAGACAGTACTGAGCCTCAGCCTACTAGTTCAGAATCCAAGATGGTATGATCTGCTGTAACATCATCATTCTTGTTAATTACTGCCTTTAGTAATAATGATACATACTGTATGCATTTCAACAAAATTCGAACTTACTGTTGTCATTTCTGATGTATAAAGAGCTAGGCAAACATTTTCCTGCCATACAAAAGATACAAGTAAATGAGAAATCAGTGTAATTATGATTATTGTATTTATTATATAATAATGATATATTAATTAACAACCTGCACTGCTTTGGAAGATATATAATCACTGGAGGTTAAAACTGTAACTTCAGCATCACTGTAGCTAATCCATTGATCTCTGCTTCATACAGGACATGTGTCTGCATGTGTATAAAAGGCCTGATGCAATAATTATAAATGAATTGAAATTTACAATGGCCTTTTCCTGTGTGTGCGCAATGATGAATCTGCAAAGGAAAAGGATATGATAAAAAATTATGAGATCTCTGGTAAACTTTACTACAGACAGTTCATATCTTGGTCTATCTCTGGAATGCTTGTATGACATTTTTGCAGCACTATACATTCATATAAATGTCATATACAGTGATGATTTTATTATTCGGTACACGCCTTTTATTACCATGGTATAGTAACATGTTTCATAAACTTCTTGGAAGTTTTTGCCCTTGATACTCGATCACAGTGAAGAATTAAACAGCTTGGAAAAGGAAACTTCCTGCTTATGAATGACCAGATGCTGCTTGCATATTTCACAAGCTCTTGGTAAGAGAAAATGTTATACTCTATATAAATGTTGCCATTACCTTTGGTTTTCAATTTTATTCAAGCATTGGTCCATCCTATATTTCATCAATTCCATGATATTTATTTCACAGTTTTGTTCTTCAACAGTACTGACCACTCAGAATTATCAATCACAGACTGAAAAATGAGACACAATATATATTACTGAATATTGGCTACATAACATAGCAAAACGTCTTGCAGCATACTGCTTCTTTATGTAATCGTGTGGTGAAGATCTGTTTATATTTAGACAGGTCTACATGTATACATATACAGTAAAGTGCTTTGCATTTTAGGTTAATTTACACTTTTGTACCTCTGAATCTGTCATTAGGTGATCAAAAAGTGTTTCAAAACCTTCACAGCTATCATTTTGATCACCATGCTTGAGCTGATTTGAATGCTTAGAAAGTAATTTCTGTTCATATAAGTTAATTCCAATGGTATGCTAGGGTTGTTTTTTTTTACTGCAAGCTGTGTGGAATTGGATGGATGGTTTGACCTGACTTCCATATCTTCTATGACATTAATGAACTCTTTCTGAACATCTGAAAGACATTCTGGGTTGACAGCTGAAATGAATTATTATATGCCTGATGAATTGGTAGTATCATTACATTTCTTTTTAAGATGAGCTGCAATGGAGTCACCAAGAGCATTTGCAAAGTTGCATTCAACCAGCACAGATTCGAAGAATTATGTAGGCCTTCGTTCACTCTTCGTGCCACATCAAGTACAGCTCCATCCTATGATATGTGAATATAATGCAATGCATGAATTCACGGATAGAATCAAACTCACAATTGCAGCCACATTTTTGGGTTGTGGGTATGATGGACCATTGCTAGAAGATAGTAAGAAAAAAAAAACATTTCATCTCACACATTACATAACTAAAATTGGAATAACTTACAATGATTTCTCTGTAGCCACATGTTTTGGTTGTAGATCTGATGGACCATTGCTAGGAGAGAGATCAACCATTGTAATATACAAGAGAATACACGAAATATAAACATGTATGAATAATAACTACCAATATTAATATAAAATCAAAAGAAAAAGAACAAAGAATATTAAATAAAAATAAAGTCACTCCTGCATGTATGGAAGTCCTGCTCCGTCTTCTATCTCCATCCTTCTCCATTTCACCCGACTCCCACGAATGCACAAATTTGTAGCACGAAGGATAGCAAACATCAGCCTTGCCCGCACATAACCCATCACTTCACTGTTTGATTTATGCCAAGTTGCAGCAATTTGTTCTGATAGGAGGCGCATGAATGCCTTTCCTTCAACACCCAGTGCCCCATCTGCAGTCACAACAAAAGGTGTAAACGAAGCATGTACACATTCAGCTGCTTGTGAGTATTTCTGTTTCTTAAAGTGCTCGATAGAAGAAAGCACCGCATTTACATCCTGTTGTACATAGGAGCTGGCATCTGAGTCGACTACTCTAACATCGAAAAAAGTTGTAGTTTGAGACTGCCACACACCACGAACAGAAAGGTCAGCAACTAAAGCTGGAACATTATTCTGGACATTCGGTTCTCTTATCACCGGTTCTCTCAAAACTTCTTTATAGGCTATTGAAGCCAAGTCACCAAGGGCATCCTTTATCTCATTATGCCTTTGAATAACTAAACCTCCCTTTCTACAGTCAAGGGCATGTCCAGTGGTGAATTGGCAACCACAACCATCACACAATGCTGGCAATCGTTGTAATGGTCTGTGATAACGTAGTGCCAAAGAGTCTCGAAATTCAGTGGCAGACAGATCAAAATGATGATGTGCCAATGGTATCACTGTCAGCCATGCTGAGGTCTTTCCATCAATTCCTCGTTGTATTGCTCTTTTCTTTGTGTTGTCAAAAGTTGGTAAAATTGACTCCAGAAGATTGAGGTTTAGGATATTGCTAGAAGATAGTAAGAAAAAAACATTTCATCACACACATCACATAACTAAAATTGTGATGATTGAAAAAACTTACAATGATTTCTCAATAGCCACATTTTTTGGTTGTAGATCTGATGGACCATTGCTAGAAGATAGTAAGAAAAAAATATTTCATCAGACACTCACATTACATAACTAAAGTTACAATGATTTCTCGCTAGCCACATTTTTTGGCTGTAGATCTGATGGACAATGCTAGGAAAAAGACATTTCATCAGATACTCACATTACATAACTAAAATTATATTAACTGACAATGATTTCTCAGTAGTAGCCACATTTTTTGCTTGCATGACGGACCATTGCTAGAAGAAAAAAACATTTCATCAGACACATTACATAACAAAATTTGTGATGATTGATATATTAACTGACAATGATTTATCAGTAGAAACGCTTTGTTCTGGCTTAAGTTCTAAAGTTAGATGATTAATGCTTGATATATAGCAGGCATGGGTTTAAAGATAATATGGTAGCATGTAGGAAAATATCCCTTACATGGTAATTTGAACTTTCAATAGTTCTATCGTAAATGTAAAAACGTAGTTTTTATTTTTTTTAAAGTACTTGCATGGCTGTGGACTGTACTTAGAAGTCATGCATGTATGTCTTATTATCATTCACAGTCAAGACAAAAATAAGTTTACATCACCTTGCCACATATTTTGGTTGTGGGTATGATGGACCATTGCTAGAAGATAGTAAGAAAAAAACATTCATCTCACACATTACATAGCTAAAATTGGAATAACTTACAATGATTTCTCTGTAGCCACATTTTGTGGTTGTAGATCTGATGGACCATTGCTAGAAGATAGTAAGAAAAAAATATTTCATCAGACACTCACATTACATAACTAAAATTATATTAAGTTCTCGCTAGCCACATTTTTTGGCTGTAGATCTGATGGACCAATGCTAGGAAAAAGACATTTCATCAGACACTCTCATTACATAACTTAAATTATATTAACCGACAATGATTTCTCAGTAGTAGCCACATTTTTTGCTTGTAAGTCTGACGGGCCATTGCTAGAAGAAATAAACATTTCATCAGACACATTACATAACAAAATTTGTGATGATTGATATACTAACTGATTCATCAGTAGAAACGCTTTGTTCTGGCTTAAGCTCTAACTTTAGATGATTAATGCTTGATATATAGCAGGCATGGGTTTAAAGATTAACTTTAAATAATATAACATGGTAGCATGTAGGAAAATATCCCTTACATGGTAATTTGAACTTTCAATAGTTCTTTCGTAAATGTAAACACGTTCTTTTATTTTTTTTAAAGTACTTGCATGGTTGTGGACTGTACTTAGAAGTCATGCATGTATGTCTTATTATCATTCACAGTCAAGACAAAAATAAGTTTACATCACCTTGGCATTTTCATCAGCTTGAATGGATTATGAGGCTTTTTCTGGTAGAAATTATGTGGGATCCATGATCAGAGCGTTTTGACCATTTTTCCATCATAGGTTTAAAAAGCCTTTTTCTGATGGCTTCTAAAAATTTTATTTAGTTTACATATGTATAAAGCTTTACTTGTGCAGATGAACATACCTTTAACCGTTTTCTCAATTTCACTTGAAGGTCATCATAAAACTGTCGTACTCCATTGCAGCTCATCTTAAAAAGTAATGTAATGATACTACCAATTCATCAGGCATTACAGGCACATATAAAAACCATTCATTTCAGCTGTCAACCCAGAATGTCTTTCAGATGTTCAGAAAGAGTTCATTGATGTCATAGAAGATATGGAAGTCAGGTCAAACCATCCATCCAATTCCACACAGCTTGCAGTAAGAAAACAAAACCTATCATACCATTGGAATTAACTTACAAAATAATATATGAACAGAAATTACTTTCTAAGCATTCAAATCAGCTCAAGCATGGTGATCAAAATGATAGCTGTGAAGGTTTTGAAACACTTTTTGATCACCTAATGACAGATTCAGAGGTACAAAAGTGTAAATTAACCTAAAATGCAATGCACTTTACTGTATATGTATACATGTAGACCTGTCTAAATATAAACAGATCTTCACCACAAGATTACATAAAGAAGCAGTATGCTGCAAGAAGGTTCTGTTATGTTATGTAACCAATATTCAGCACTATACATTGTGTCTCATTTTTCAGTCTGTGATTGATAATTCTGAGTGGTCAGTAATATCCTGCACTGTTGAAGAACAAAACTGTGAAATAAATATCATGGAATTGATGAAATATAGGATAGACCAATGCTTGAATAAAATTGAAAACCAAAGGTAATGGCAACATTTATATAGAGTATAACATTACCAAGAGCTTGTGAAATATGCGAGCAGCATCTGGTCATTCATAAGCAGGAAGTTTCCTTTTCCAAGCTGCTTAATTCTTCACTGTGATCGAGTATCAAGGGCAAAAACTTCCAAGAAGTTTATGAAACAAGTTACTATACCATGGTAATAAAAGGTGTGTACCGAATAATAAAATCATCACTGTATATGACATTTATATGAATGTATAGTGCTGCAAAAATGTCATACAAGCATTCCAGAGATAGACCAAGATATGAACTTTCTGTAAGAAAAGTTTACCAGATATCTCATATTTTTAATCATATCCTTTTCCTTTGAAGATTCATCATTGTGCACACACAGGAAAAGGCCATTGTAAATTTCAATTCATTTATAATTATTGCATCAGGCCTTTTATACACATGCAGACACATGTCCTGTATGAAGCAGAGATCAATGGATTAGCTACAGTGATGCTGAAGTTACAGTTTTAACCTCCAGTGATTATATATCTTCCAAAGCAGTGCAGGTTGTTAATTAATATATCATTATTATATAATAAATACAATAATCATAATTACACTGATTTCTCATTTACTTGTATCTTTTGTATGGCAGGAAAATGTTTGCCTAGCTCTTTATACATCAGAAATGACAACAGTAAGTTCGAATTTTGTTGAAATGCATACAGTATGTATCATTATTACTAAAGGCAGTAATTAACAAGAATGATGATGTTACAGCAGATCATACCATCTTGGATTCTGAACTAGTAGGCTGAGGCTCAGTACTGTCTAAATGTTTTTCATCTTAGTGTTATCCTGGTATACCAAAACATGAGGTACTCAGTATATATTCACTATTACGTACTTATGCCTGAATTTTACACTCCAGTTGAAGCATAAGATTCCTATGCCTTGTTCAATCCTCCAGCTTCAAAAAGAAGACTTGAATAATGTTGCATCTGGAGGATGGCTAGACTCCAAGGTAAGCACTGAAGTTTGTAGACTTATATTTATATCCACTTACTTAGATTATTTCCAATTGATAGCTCACAAGGTATGTGCAGGAAAGTGTAATTTGGTTTCTACGACATTTCAATAACCCATTAGAATGTAACAAAGACAAAGTGTTTTGATCCCATATTTTTGCCTGTTTTAAAAGCTAAGGGATATTCAGGTGTAAAGCGGTGCAGCAAGGTATGCAAAAAAAAAAGTGTAAGATTTGTACATGTGTAAACTTCAAACTTATCTCAACACATATAAGGGACAAAATGTGATGCTTTATGGTTTGTTATTCCCTGTACACAAGCCACAGCACTGGAGTTTATTGGTAATGTTCAATTATTGAAGCATGCCCTGACATTATAAAATTCCTTTAGGTTGTGCAACTAGAAGTTGCATCATTGAAAGCATTGATTCCTTACACCAAAATGACACGGATGAAATTAACTGGATTTGGTATGTCTTGCATGTAAAAGTATATGTTAAATGGCAATGCTTGACTGATTTAGGTTATATCTGAACAGAGAGTTTTCACACCTACCAGATCATTTTCTAACTGGACTTACAAGGATTCAGTGGTCCATATACATGACAATAAATTAAATTATGGCTTTTTAATACTTTGTTGTGTTACAGGGGTGTTTTCATGTGTTTTGTAAGTTCCTATGAAATAAATAACATAACCTGAGTAAGCCAATGGATACTTTTAGGCTGCAAGATTAATTCTTGATCATTTGCCACTCTTGCACACTGAGGTATATTTTTTTGTTTTGGAATTAGTTGTTTTTAATATCATAAGATATCTGCAGGAGCAGATGGATACATTCCGGCTGCAAATGGTTTATGACGGGAGCCCTACTGCCTGTTGGTATGCTGTACAATCTGTTTAATTATACTTGTTAACTTTTGTGTTCTTCAATTATCAGCTGCAAACATCAGCTTTGAGCAGAATAACACAGTATATTAAACTGCATGATTGCATACATTTCATGCTTTTTTTTCACAATTTCAGGTGCTGGTGAAGAATGCTTGCGTGATCGAAATGTAACGTGACCATAAACACCAAGGTTATTCTAGCTACATTTCAATCTGATTTATTTCAGAATGTGATGAAAGCAGTGACGAGTCTCAAATTAGCAATGAGAATGGAAATGATGGAGGTATCACTGAAAGTGTCACTTAGTGATAGCAATGAGAATGGAAATGATGGATATATCATTGAAAGTGTTGAAAGCAACGATGATAGTGATAGTGGAGATGGTGCCAATGATCTTAATGCGTGACTACACATATGTGCCTGACCCATATGACATATATGCACCAAGATGGGGTATAGATCTGAACATGAAGAATTTCCCAAATTGTAAAGGAAGCCATTGCCATAAGTTACAATGATAGTAATATCTAAATAATTTTCAAAATATTCTTATTAGAAACAAATTCCCATTTCAAAGAAATTCAATACGAAGAGTTGTGATAGGTATTTTCATCAAAGGATATTGCATCAAATGAAACTTCTCCCATCCAGCCAAGTATTCGAGGCATTTAAGTGATTGGAAAATATCAGAACTTAAATTACATCTAACTGAACTAAAAAGGCTACAAGATGATGATTTATATTGGCCACTGTATGAATGTTATGACATGGTTTGTTAGATCCCTTGATGTATAGTCCTGTATTTCACAGGTACTTGATTTATTTTACTATTTGCAAGAACTGGGAGTGATGTCAAGCAAAGGGCTTCACTCTTGCTATCTCCATTGAACAAGCTGATTGTTTGGCCAGAGGTACCTATTATTAATGTTCTCTGAATGCACATTAATCAGTATCCTTTCCCCCAGATTATCGTAGCTCTTCTAATGAAAACATATAAGATCAACAGACCATCCGCAATGAATCACCTCCTTAGCGACACCTTACCATGAAATTGAAAAGCATTTTTTTATTATTTGAAATGAGTAACATGAATGACACCAACATTCTTATGGGATGGACCATTTATCGCATGAGATTGGTGAACAAGTCCGGCAGACCTAGTATGAGGTCCCCATATCAAAGCCTCACCAGTAACATCTTTCTTTGGCCTGCCCTGTACCACTCAGTTATATGAGTGCATTCAGGAGTGACATAGCCAACGGTCCTCAGGTGGGAGGTGTGAAGGATTAACGCCAACGCTAGCAACGATACTAACTGAGACCACGTACACAGCTAGGGGACACAGCACTTTAATATCACTCCAACATCAATGTGCACAACACTGTATATATAGTGAAGAGCCGAAATTGTCATGCACACAAAGTGCCTCCCCAGCGCAGAGGCCGCCAGGCACCCCGCAGGGCGTGCGCACAATAGAGTCCATACAGGGGAATTCCCCTATACGTACGTAAACACACACAAAGTACGTGCTAATTAGTCAGTCCGCCACAGGAGGGGCCATGGACATGTGTCATGCATGAGCAGTAAAGTCAGGCAGACCTTGTGTGAGGTCTGCATAGCATAGCCTCACCAGGAACATCTTTCTTTGGCCTGCCCTGCATGACTCACCCAGGTGTATGAGTGCATGCCGGTGTGACATAGCCAACGGTCCTCACTCCTCAGGTCGGAGGGGCCATGGGCATGTGCTATGGACAGTAAAGTCAGGCAGACCTTGTGTGAGGTCCGCATAACATAGCCTCACGAGGAACATCTTCCTTTGGCCTGCCCTGCATGCCTCGATCACCCTATGAGTGCATTCATGTGTGACATAGCCAACGGTCCTCAGGTGGGAGGGGCCATGGACATGTGTCATGGACAGTAAAGTCAGGCAGACCTTGTGTGAGATCTCCATAGCATAGCCTCACCAGGAACATCTTTCTTTGGCCTGCCCCGTTCGACTCACTCAGGTGTAAGACTGCATGCAGGTGTGACATAGCCAACGGTCCTCAGGTGGGAGGGGCCATGGATATATGTCATGGACAACGTCAGACAGACCTTGTATGAAGTCCCCATAGCATAGCCTCACCAGGAACATGCTTTACATATTGGAATGTGGGGCTGAGGAATGTGGGGCTGACTTCAACGCAGTCTCCTCCCTCCCCTCCCTCCCCTCCTCCCTCCCCTTCTACCACTACTACTCCCTCCCCTCCTACCCCTATACCTCCCCTTCTACTCCTACTCCCTCCCCTTCTACCCCCTACTCCCTCCCCTCCTACCCCTATACCTCCCCTCCTACTCCTACTCCTCCCCTTATACATACATGTACTTACAACTTCTATTTTACCAATAGTGACACTCGTTTGCACATTTCCATTTCAGTGGATGCATGCTCCTATATCCTCTCCCACTACACACCAACCATTAAAAAAACATGGGAGACATTATCTGCATGAAGTCCAAGTCAGTGAAAAAGAAATTTAACAGTGCCTGACCCTGAGCTGTTCATAATCTTCACTAAGGAAGGTGTCTATATCAGAACATATGGTGATCCAGGAGCTCTATGTCCCTGGTATATAGCCATTGATGATGAAGGTAACGCCTGGTGGCAGATATATCTCCATATTTGATCACCATGATAGGTATTGCACTAGATCCCAGAGATGGTAGTATGTATGTTGCTGACTTTGTAGCTAGATCTGTACTGAAATATTGTACTATTTAGGTGCTGTATGATTCAATGATGTATTGTGTTATGATGCATGTGCTGCTATGTGGACTTGTTACATCATACATCCATGGCAATGATGTCATAACCATAAGGGTTAATTCAATGAGTGATGTCACATGCCTCTAAGCCTTCCAGGTCCCCATTTAGTGGTAGTATAAAAAAAAATTGTTAGTTGATATGACCTCCTCCCCTGATGGCTGAGTAGCTATGAACTGATCAACAACCACAGGTGCATGTAACAGGAGTGAAATTGTAGCCACAAATACTTAACATATTAGAATGATACAGGTACTTTCAATTCTTGCTGATTGTAAGGATTGGCACTTCATGCATGGGAATAACTTTTGTTTCTGTTATACAGACAATAGATAGGTGTACCATGGGTGTTTTTAACATCAGCCAAGTAACGATCACTTACCCCGCAGGTTGGGCTGTGATTCTGCATATATATTATACATAAGGCAATATTGGTGGTGTAAAAAGGAAGGGAACAAGGGATCAACGATGATATGAATTTTTTTTTAAATAGTCCGTACTTTAGTAGTACGTACATTTAACGTTGCTAAATATAAAAAAATTCGTGTCATGCTAGCTTGTTTCCATTCATTTTTTTTACTACTAGTATACTCACAACCCGTATGTTTGTAGGACGGAAAGGCACACAGACCCACACTACACATGCAAATCTGATTTCATATTTTCCCTCTTCCTCGTCTATTCGAATGACTCTAACGCAATACACAGTCAAAAGCTATCTTGTTCGTATTAAAATACATTATTAATTTGTTTTTTCATTCGATTCGACGAATTTAATTTGCACGTGCTGCGCCCTTCGAATGGTGAGTGTAGCACGGCAAGGCTTCAAAGGTGGAGAGCTCAGCTTCTGACTGTGCTCACCTGTATATGATGATGTATAAGTTTAAATCAATAAAGGCATATCCTACTGTGAGCAAAATCGTACCTTGCAGACAGAAGGCACTTAGAAGAAGAAATTTTTAACAGACTTACATCTTGTACATAGCCAGCGCAAAAGTAAGACCACGCTTCTGTACTTTTATATGCCTCTTTTGTGTATGGACTAGGAGTATGAATAAGGTACGCACATATGCGACATCTGGCCATACGTTGGGTGTACGTTCCCAGCAATCCTAGTCTCGTACCCAGACCCAAACGTACGTAAGCATTATCGCTTACAGTATAATGCAACGACATTCTCGCGTAGCGGTGATGTAATCCATCCGCTACTGCGAGTGTGGGTCTGGGTACGAGACTACAATCCCGCGATGTAGTGTAAGGATCGTAACAGAGACCCAACAATGCCGTTTTTTCCCTGCATCTCTTCTTTCCCGAAGCATCAAGTTGTTTGTAGACATCACCAAAACAGGTATCTTGTATCGTCGCGCGTCAGCGCCATTCCGATTCGACAGTTAATTGTTAATAATTGTCACATGCTTGTCACACAATAATTAATTCAAAATGGCGCGTAAATAAGGTCTGAAATGGCGGCCTTCACCTGCAGGCTTACGGACCTGTTTCCCTACACTTCACACATCCACCCCTCACATAACCTCATCTCCCTTACACCCCATCACTCACACAGCCTCACCTAGCTCCCCAAGCGGGCAACGGCCAACGGCACATTCAGATTGGTAAGGAGCGATCGACTTGGTTGCTGTCACTTCAAAAAACGGAACTGTCCAACGAGTGCAAGTTGTATGTACATATCTATCGTGTCTTCGATGTTATATACTATGGCGAGCGGGCGAGTGAAGGTAACGCCATACAATACTATTATACCCTCAGGTTTTCACGTGAGGGCGAGTTGTTTCATCACGTGACTTAAGATGGCCGAAAAGACGCGTCGCCTTTTACAAGAGTCTGAAGAACACATGTTCTATTTGGCGCAAGGAAGGCCTACACCATATAGATGTGTTGTAATGGAATCTCTTCCTCGTGGAATGTCACTATCTGTGTATGAAGAGTACAAAAGAAAACACCATAGCTTCGACATCTTGGATTCGGTGTTGGACGAATTTTTAAAAACCAACTCGTGGGGATATGTGGATTTGAGTCAAATTTGTTCATCTCGATTGACTCGAAAAACGTTTCTCAGGTACGTGCACGCATCCATACCATATTTGGCGACTGTCTTCGAAGTTAACGGCACTGACCAAAAAGTGTGGGTCAATGTGAAATTGTGCAACAATAGCTTTGTGTATGTGTACAAACCCGGAGAAACTATCGAGCGTAACAATTCTGATGGATGGATTCAATTTGATGAGTGCTTACTACACATGCCGATTTTAAAGGCTAACCTTCGCAATGCTGGTTTCCAAACTATCGATGCCTACTATTCCTACGACGATCAACGCCTTGACATAAAGGCATGGACATGTGAAGATGACGCCCCGAATCTTGTACTCACGTTTGAGCCGGGATATCCATACCGGGATGATGACAGTGCTCGTACTAAAATTTGAAATGCATGCAGGAACTCAATGTTGGACAAAAAACAAGTTTACATGTTATACTTGGCAATGTTGTACATGTGCATGTCTGATTTGGTACACATCTGATAAGTATAAGTATGGTATGGGTACTTTTTTTGCCAACTCTGGACTAGGTCACATGTATGCGGTCCTAAGAACCATGTAGTGTCCCTATACACTTGTCTGTAGTTTGAGGAACAAGTTTGACAGAAAATGTGAATGCAGTTTGAGTGTTGCCAACAGTTGTAGCTGTATGTGCAGGTAAACTGATGCAATCCTCTGTTGCTGATGCAAGGTAAAGGGGTGGTAAAGGCTGATGAGTGTTGGATTAGCATGTACATCAGAGGAGGAGTCATCTGGTCCGGTAGTATAAGAGATGGCTTTGCATGTACGTAAGTGTCGTGTGCACGGTTACCATGGTATTGGTTTGACGTCTTTTCACATGCTGCCTCCAAGTAAGAGGTACAAGAATTTTGTACTAAGAGATGAGGCAGACCAGCCACAAGGAATCAAGTATTCCTGTTATTAAAGTTACTACTATGTAATGTTCTATTATTTGGGCTGGAGATTTTTCCCTTGAGGTGGCAACTCAATTAACAGCCTTTGATGCAATCAACAGTGTTCTGTAACTGTCTCTCAACTTCTGCTTTTGGCAGGGAATCTGATGTATACAAGGTGAGCTAAAAGAATAAGCTACATTTCAGCGTGAGATGGCTCAAGATCAGTTGCCACAGTGGTTGGTTGGCCACATCTTGTATAGGGATCTCTGCACAGTGTTGTCTGATGTCGAATCAACGGTACATTGGTGCCAGCGACACAAACTCCTTGCAGAGAGGAAAAGCTGCCCGAAATGTGGACGGGAAATGCACCTCGTGAAGAGGAAAGCAGTGAATAAGGAGGACATGGGATGGAGATGCCCTAGGAAGTGGCTCTGCGTTCAGGGACTTTTTTTGAAGGTTCATTTCTTATGAAGATGCAGTTTCTTTACCCTGGCCTTTTATCCATTGCAGGAAGTAAATTGGGTATAGAAAAGATTATGAGAATGGTGTATCTCTGGTCTGTAAAGACACCCCTTGGCAAAATGAAGGAAGAAATGGAAGTAAGGTTATAACATGTGCTTTATACATCCATCTACATACATGTCTGCTTTAAACAGGTTGCTGCCCAAACGGCCGTGGACTGGTACAATTTTATTCGTGATGTCTGTGCTCAGTATTTTATTGATCACCCAGCCATCATTGGAGGACCAGGAGTGGAAGTAGAAATTGATGAGAGCAAGTTTGGGAAGAGAAAGTATAACCGTTGCAGGCAGGTGGAAGGTCACTGGGTGTTTGGAGGAACAGAGAGAATAACTGGAGAGTGCTTCCTAGTCGAGGTCGATCGCAGAGATGCTGCCACACTCCTCCCTCTCATCCAGCAGCACATTCGTCGTGGCAGTATCATCTACAGTGATGAATGGAAGGCATACAGTAGAATCACAGCAACTACCGGGATGTCACATGAGACTGTGAACCACTCACTTCACTTTGTGGACCCGGCTACAGGCGCACACACACAGGGTGTGGAAGCGATGTGGAGCTCCTGTAAGCGTCTCATGAGAGAAGAGAGGACTATGCATTCAAATCTGTTTGATACCTACCTCCCTGAATAACGTGGAGACGTCGATTTAATAGACATAAGACTTGAATAGTTTATGAAATGTGAAATGTTAAATGTACATGGTGAAGTATGTATCTTCAAATTCGGGGATGCATGGTGAGGTATGTATCTTCAAATTGGGGATCAGTTGAGAGACAGTTACGGAACACCGTTGATTGCATCAAAGACTGTTAATTGAGTTGTTGATTGGTTATTAATTGGAGGGGGGGGGGGGGGGACGTCCTAGAAAAGAACGCCATACACTACCACGTGAGGGCGAGTTGTTTCATCACGTGACTTAAGATGGCCGAAAAGACGCGTCGCCTTTTACAAGAGTCTGAAGAACACATGTTCTATTTGGCGCAAGGAAGGCCTACACCATATAGATGTGTTGTAATGGAATCTCTTCCTCGTGGAATGTCACTATCTGTGTATGAAGAGTACAAAAGAAAACACCATAGCTTCGACATCTTGGATTCGGTGTTGGACGAATTTTTAAAAACCACTCGTGGGGATATGTGGATTTGAGTCAAATTTGTTCATCTCGATTGACTCGAAAAACGTTTCTCAGGTACGTGCACGCATCCATACCATATTTGGCGACTGTCTTCGAAGTTAAACGGCACTGACCAAAAAGTGTGGGTCAATGTGAAATTGTGCAACAATAGCTTTGTGTATGTGTACAAACCCGGAGAAACTATCGAGCGTAACAATTCTGATGGATGGATTCAATTTGATGAGTGCTTACTACACATGCCGATTTTAAAGGCTAACCTTCGCAATGCGGTTCCAAACTATCGATGCCTACTATTCCTACGACGATCACGCCTTGACATAAAGGCATGGACATGTGAAGATGACGCCCCGAATCTTGTACTCACGTTTGAGCCGGGATATCCATACCGGGATGATGACAGTGCTCGTACTGAAATTTGAGATGCATGCAGGAACTCAATGTTGGACAAAAAACAAGTTTACATGTTATACTTGGCAATTTTGTACATGTGCATGTCTGATTTGGTACACATCTGATAAGTATAAGTATGGTATGGGTACTTTTTTTGCCAACTCTGGACTAGGTCACATGTATGCGGTCCTAAAAACCATGTAGTGTCCCTATACACTTATCTGTAGTTTGAGGAACAAGTTTGACAGAAAATATGAATGCAGTTTGAGTGTTGCCAACAGTTGTAGCTGTATGTGCAGGTTAACTGATGCAATCCTCTGTTGCTGATGTAAGGTAAAGGGGTGGTAAAGGCTGATGAGTGTTGGATTAGCATGTACATCAGAGGAGGAGTCATGTGGTCCGGTAGTATAAGAGATGGCTTTGCATGTACGTAAGTGTCGTGGTGCAACGGTTACCATGGTAGTGGTTTGACGTCTTTTCACATGCTGGCTCCAAGTAAGAGGTACAAGAATGCTGTACTAAGAGATGAGGCAGACCAGCCACAAGAATCAAGTATTCCTGTTATTAAAGTTACTACTATACTTTTGGGCAGGAGATTTTTCCCTTGAGGTGGCAAACTCAAATTAACAGCCTTTGATGCAATCAACAGTGTTCCTTAACTGTCTCTCACTTCTGCTTTTGGCAGGGAATCTGGTGTATAAAAGGTGAGCTAAAAGAATAAGCTACATTTCAGCGTGAGATGGCTCAAGATCAGTTGCCACAGTGGTTGGTTGGCCACATCTTGTATAGGGATCTCTGCACAGTGTTGTCTGAT
>JABACO010000013.1:7412870-7431056 GCA_013339895.1 Ephydatia muelleri
AATGTGGGGCTGACTTCAACGCAGTCTCCTCCCTCCCCTCCCTCCCCTCCTCCCTCCCCTTCTACCACTACTCCCTCCCCTCCTACCCCTATACCTCCCCTTCTACTCCTACTCCCTCCCTCTTCTACCCCTACTTCCCTCCCCTCCTACCCCTATACCTCCCCTCCTACTCCTACTCCTCCCCTTATACATACATGTACTTACAACTTCTATTTTACCAATAGTGACACTCGTTTGCACATTTCCATTTCAGTGGATGCATGCTCCTATATCCTCTCCCACTACACACCAACCATTAAAAAAACATGGGAGACATTATCTGCATGAAGTCCAAGTCAGTGAAAAAGAAATTTTAACAGTGCCTGACCCTGAGCTGTTCATAATCTTCACTAAGGAAGGTGTCTATATCAGAACATATGGTGATCCAGGAGCTCTATGTCCCTGGTATATAGCCATTGATGATGAAGGTAACGCCTGGTGGCAGATATATCTCCATATTTGATCACCATGATAGGTATTGCACTAGATCCCAGAGATGGTAGTATGTATGTTGCTGACTTTGTAGCTAGATCTGTACTGAAATATTGTACTATTTAGGTGCTGTATGATTCAATGATGTATTGTGTTATGATGCATGTGCTGCTATGTGGACTTGTTACATCATACATCCATGGCAATGATGTCATAACCATAAGGGTTAATTCAATGAGTGATGTCACATGCCTCTAAGCCTTCCAGGTCCCCATTTAGTGGTAGTATAAAAAAAAAATTGTTAGTTGATATGACCTCCTCCCCTGATGGCTGAGTAGCTATGAACTGATCAACAACCACAGGTGCATGTAACAGGAGTGAAATTGTAGCCACAAATACTTAACATATTAGAATGATACAGGTACTTTCAATTCTTGCTGATTGTAAGGATTGGCACTTCATGCATGGGAATAACTTTTGTTTCTGTTATACAGACAATAGATAGGTGTACCATGGGTGTTTTTAACATCAGCCAAGTAACGATCACTTACCCGCAGGTTGGGCTGTGATTCTGCATATATATTATACATAAGGCAATATTGGTGGTGTAAAAAGGAAGGGAACAAGGGATCAACGATGATATGAATTTTTTTTTAAATAGTCCGTACTTTAGTAGTACGTACATTTAACGTTGCTAAATATAAAAAAATTCGTGTCATGCTAGCTTGTTTCCATTCATTTTTTTTACTACTAGTATACTCACAACCCGTATGTTTGTAGGACGGAAAGGCACACAGACCCACACTACACATGCAAATCTGATTTCATATTTTCCCTCTTCCTCGTCTATTCGAATGACTCTAACGCAATACACAGTCAAAAGCTATCTTGTTCGTATTAAATACATTATTAATTTGTTTTTTCATTCGATTCGACGAATTTAATTTGCACGTGCTGCGCCCTTCGAATGGTGAGTGTAGCACGGCAAGGCTTCAAAGGTGGAGAGCTCAGCTTCTGACTGTGCTCACCTGTATATGATGATGTATAAGTTTAAATCAATAAAGGCATATCCTACTGTGAGCAAAATCGTACCTTGCAGACAGAAGGCACTTAGAAGAAGAAATTTTAACAGACTTACATCTTGTACATAGCCAGCGCAAAAGTAAGACCACGCTTCTGTACTTTTATATGCCTCTTTTGTGTATGGACTAGGAGTATGAATAAGGTACGCACATATGCGACATCTGGCCATACGTTGGGTGTACGTTCCCAGCAATCCTAGTCTCGTACCCAGACCCAAACGTACGTAAGCATTATCGCTTACAGTATAATGCAACGACATTCTCGCGTAGCGGTGATGTAATCCATCCGCTACTGCGAGTGTGGGTCTGGGTACGAGACTACAATCCCGCGATGTAGTGTAAGGATCGTAACAGAGACCCAACAATGCCGTTTTTTCCCTGCATCTCTTCTTTCCCGAAGCATCAAGTTGTTTGTAGACATCACCAAAACAGGTATCTTGTATCGTCGCGCGTCAGCGCCATTCCGATTCGACAGTTAATTGTTAATAATTGTCACATGCTTGTCACACAATAATTAATTCAAAATGGCGCGTAAATAAGGTCTGAAATGGCGGCCTTCACCTGCAGGCTTACGGACCTGTTTCCCTACACTTCACACATCCACCCCTCACATAACCTCATCTCCCTTACACCCCATCACTCACACAGCCTCACCTAGCTCCCCAAGCGGGCAACGGCCAACGGCACATTCAGATTGGTAAGGAGCGATCGACTTGGTTGCTGTCACTTCAAAAAACGGAACTGTCCAACGAGTGCAAGTTGTATGTACATATCTATCGTGTCTTCGATGTTATATACTATGGCGAGCGGGCGAGTGAAGGTAACGCCATACAATACTATTATACCCTCAGGTTTTCACGTGAGGGCGAGTTGTTTCATCACGTGACTTAAGATGGCCGAAAAGACGCGTCGCCTTTTACAAGAGTCTGAAGAACACATGTTCTATTTGGCGCAAGGAAGGCCTACACCATATAGATGTGTTGTAATGGAATCTCTTCCTCGTGGAATGTCACTATCTGTGTATGAAGAGTACAAAAGAAAACACCATAGCTTCGACATCTTGGATTCGGTGTTGGACGAATTTTTAAAAACCAACTCGTGGGGATATGTGGATTTGAGTCAAATTTGTTCATCTCGATTGACTCGAAAAACGTTTCTCAGGTACGTGCACGCATCCATACCATATTTGGCGACTGTCTTCGAAGTTAACGGCACTGACCAAAAGTGTGGGTCAATGTGAAATTGTGCAACAATAGCTTTGTGTATGTGTACAAACCCGGAGAAACTATCGAGCGTAACAATTCTGATGGATGGATTCAATTTGATGAGTGCTTACTACACATGCCGATTTTAAAGGCTAACCTTCGCAATGCTGGTTTCCAAACTATCGATGCCTACTATTCCTACGACGATCAACGCCTTGACATAAAGGCATGGACATGTGAAGATGACGCCCCGAATCTTGTACTCACGTTTGAGCCGGGATATCCATACCGGGATGATGACAGTGCTCGTACTAAAATTTGAAATGCATGCAGGAACTCAATGTTGGACAAAAAACAAGTTT
Source organism: Ephydatia muelleri (assembly GCA_013339895.1). Taxonomy (NCBI): domain Eukaryota; kingdom Metazoa; phylum Porifera; class Demospongiae; order Spongillida; family Spongillidae; genus Ephydatia; species Ephydatia muelleri. The sequence continues at coordinate 7,415,991 of JABACO010000013.1, forward strand.
ACATGTTATACTTGGCAATGTTGTACATGTGCATGTCTGATTTGGTACACATCTGATAAGTATAAGTATGGTATGGGTACTTTTTTTGCCAACTCTGGACTAGGTCACATGTATGCGGTCCTAAGAACCATGTAGTGTCCCTATACACTTGTCTGTAGTTTGAGGAACAAGTTTGACAGAAAATGTGAATGCAGTTTGAGTGTTGCCAACAGTTGTAGCTGTATGTGCAGGTAAACTGATGCAATCCTCTGTTGCTGATGCAAGGTAAAGGGGTGGTAAAGGCTGATGAGTGTTGGATTAGCATGTACATCAGAGGAGGAGTCATCTGGTCCGGTAGTATAAGAGATGGCTTTGCATGTACGTAAGTGTCGTGTGCACGGTTACCATGGTATTGGTTTGACGTCTTTTCACATGCTGCCTCCAAGTAAGAGGTACAAGAATTTTGTACTAAGAGATGAGGCAGACCAGCCACAAGGAATCAAGTATTCCTGTTATTAAAGTTACTACTATGTAATGTTCTATTATTTGGGCTGGAGATTTTTCCCTTGAGGTGGCAACTCAATTAACAGCCTTTGATGCAATCAACAGTGTTCTGTAACTGTCTCTCAACTTCTGCTTTTGGCAGGGAATCTGATGTATACAAGGTGAGCTAAAAGAATAAGCTACATTTCAGCGTGAGATGGCTCAAGATCAGTTGCCACAGTGGTTGGTTGGCCACATCTTGTATAGGGATCTCTGCACAGTGTTGTCTGATGTCGAATCAACGGTACATTGGTGCCAGCGACACAAACTCCTTGCAGAGAGGAAAAGCTGCCCGAAATGTGGACGGGAAATGCACCTCGTGAAGAGGAAAGCAGTGAATAAGGAGGACATGGGATGGAGATGCCCTAGGAAGTGGCTCTGCGTTCAGGGACTTTTTTTGAAGGTTCATTTCTTATGAAGATGCAGTTTCTTTACCCTGGCCTTTTATCCATTGCAGGAAGTAAATTGGGTATAGAAAAGATTATGAGAATGGTGTATCTCTGGTCTGTAAAGACACCCCTTGGCAAAATGAAGGAAGAAATGGAAGTAAGGTTATAACATGTGCTTTATACATCCATCTACATACATGTCTGCTTTAAACAGGTTGCTGCCCAAACGGCCGTGGACTGGTACAATTTTATTCGTGATGTCTGTGCTCAGTATTTTATTGATCACCCAGCCATCATTGGAGGACCAGGAGTGGAAGTAGAAATTGATGAGAGCAAGTTTGGGAAGAGAAAGTATAACCGTTGCAGGCAGGTGGAAGGTCACTGGGTGTTTGGAGGAACAGAGAGAATAACTGGAGAGTGCTTCCTAGTCGAGGTCGATCGCAGAGATGCTGCCACACTCCTCCCTCTCATCCAGCAGCACATTCGTCGTGGCAGTATCATCTACAGTGATGAATGGAAGGCATACAGTAGAATCACAGCAACTACCGGGATGTCACATGAGACTGTGAACCACTCACTTCACTTTGTGGACCCGGCTACAGGCGCACACACACAGGGTGTGGAAGCGATGTGGAGCTCCTGTAAGCGTCTCATGAGAGAAGAGAGGACTATGCATTCAAATCTGTTTGATACCTACCTCCCTGAATTAACGTGGAGACGTCGATTTAATAGACATAAGACTTGAATAGTTTATGAAATGTGAAATGTTAAATGTACATGGTGAAGTATGTATCTTCAAATCGGGGATGCATGGTGAGGTATGTATCTTCAAATTGGGGATCAGTTGAGAGACAGTTACGGAACACCGTTGATTGCATCAAAGACTGTTAATTGAGTTGTTGATTGGTTATTAATTGGGGGGGGGGGGGGGGACGTCCTAGAAAAGAACGCCATACACTACCACGTGAGGGCGAGTTGTTTCATCACGTGACTTAAGATGGCCGAAAAGACGCGTCGCCTTTTACAAGAGTCTGAAGAACACATGTTCTATTTGGCGCAAGGAAGGCCTACACCATATAGATGTGTTGTAATGGAATCTCTTCCTCGTGGAATGTCACTATCTGTGTATGAAGAGTACAAAAGAAAACACCATAGCTTCGACATCTTGGATTCGGTGTTGGACGAATTTTTAAAAACCAACTCGTGGGGATATGTGGATTTGAGTCAAATTTGTTCATCTCGATTGACTCGAAAAACGTTTCTCAGGTACGTGCACGCATCCATACCATATTTGGCGACTGTCTTCGAAGTTAACGGCACTGACCAAAAAGTGTGGGTCAATGTGAAATTGTGCAACAATAGCTTTGTGTATGTGTACAAACCCGGAGAAACTATCGAGCGTAACAATTCTGATGGATGGATTCAATTTGATGAGTGCTTACTACACATGCCGATTTTAAAGGCTAACCTTCGCAATGCTGGTTTCCAAACTATCGATGCCTACTATTCCTACGACGATCAACGCCTTGACATAAAGGCATGGACATGTGAAGATGACGCCCCGAATCTTGTACTCACGTTTGAGCCGGGATATCCATACCGGGATGATGACAGTGCTCGTACTGAAATTTGAGATGCATGCAGGAACTCAATGTTGGACAAAAAACAAGTTTACATGTTATACTTGGCAATTTTGTACATGTGCATGTCTGATTTGGTACACATCTGATAAGTATAAGTATGGTATGGGTACTTTTTTTGCCAACTCTGGACTAGGTCACATGTATGCGGTCCTAAAAACCATGTAGTGTCCCTATACACTTATCTGTAGTTTGAGGAACAAGTTTGACAGAAAATATGAATGCAGTTTGAGTGTTGCCAACAGTTGTAGCTGTATGTGCAGGTTAACTGATGCAATCCTCTGTTGCTGATGTAAGGTAAAGGGGTGGTAAAGGCTGATGAGTGTTGGATTAGCATGTACATCAGAGGAGGAGTCATGTGGTCCGGTAGTATAAGAGATGGCTTTGCATGTACGTAAGTGTCGTGTGCACGGTTACCATGGTAGTGGTTTGACGTCTTTTCACATGCTGGCTCCAAGTAAGAGGTACAAGAATGCTGTACTAAGAGATGAGGCAGACCAGCCACAAGGAATCAAGTATTCCTGTTATTAAAGTTACTACTATACTTTTTGGGCAGGAGATTTTTCCCTTGAGGTGGCAACTCAATTAACAGCCTTTGATGCAATCAACAGTGTTCCTTAACTGTCTCTCAACTTCTGCTTTTGGCAGGGAATCTGGTGTATAAAAGGTGAGCTAAAAGAATAAGCTACATTTCAGCGTGAGATGGCTCAAGATCAGTTGCCACAGTGGTTGGTTGGCCACATCTTGTATAGGGATCTCTGCACAGTGTTGTCTGATGTCGAATCCACGGTACATTGGTGCCAGCGACACAAACTCCTTGCAGAGAGGAAAAGCTGCCCGAAATGTGGACGGGAAATGCACCTCGTGAAGAGGAAAGCAGTGAGTAAGGAGGAAATGGGATGGAGATGCCCTAGGAAGTGGCTCTGCGTTCAGGGACTATTTTTGAAGGTTCATTTCTTATGAAGATGCAGTTTCTTTACCCTGGCCTTTTATCCATTGCAGGAAGTAAATTGGGTATAGAAAAGATTATGAGAATGGTGTATCTCTGGTCTGTAAAGACACCCCTTGGCAAAATGAAGGAAGAAATGGAAGTAAGGTTATAACATGTGCTTTATACATCCATCTACATACATGTCTGCTTTAAACAGGTTGCTGCCCAAACGGCCGTGGACTGGTACAATTTTATTCGTGATGTCTGTGCTCAGTATTTTATTGATCACCCAGCCATCATTGGAGGACCAGGAGTGGAAGTAGAAATTGATGAGAGCAAGTTTGGGAAGAGAAAGTATAACCGAGGCAGGCAGGTGGAAGGTCACTGGGTGTTTGGAGGAACAGAGAGAATAACTGGAGAGTGCTTCTTAGTCGAGGTCGATCGCAGAGATGCTGCCACACTCCTCCCTCTCATCCAGCAGCACATTCGTCGTGGCAGTATCATCTACAGTGATGAATGGAAGGCATACAGTAGAATCACAGCAACTACCGGGATGTCACATGAGACTGTGAACCACTCACTTCACTTTGTGGACCCGGCTACAGGCGCACACACATAGGGTGTGGAAGCGATGTGGAGCTCCTGTAAGCGTCTCATGAGAGAAGAGAGGACTATGCATTCAATTCCGTTTGATCCCTACCTCCCTGAATTCACGTGGAGACGTCGATTTAGTGGACATAAGGCTTGAATAGTTTATGAAATGTGAAATGTTAAATGTACATGGTGAGGTATGTATCTTCAAATTGGGGATGCATGGTGAGGTATGTATCTTCAAATTGGGGATCAGTTGAGAGACAGTTACGGAACACCGTTGATTGCATCAAAGGCTGTTAATTGAGTTGTTGATTAGTTATTAATTGGGGGGGGGGGGGGGGGGGGGGACGTCCTAGAAAAGAACGCCATACAATACCATAGATATTAGAGTAGATACAATACCCTACCACGCGAGGGCGAGTTGTTTCATCACGTGACTTAAGATGGCCGAAAAGACGCGTCGCCTTTTACAAGAGTCTGAAGAACACATGTTCTATTTGGCGCAAGGAAGGCCTACACCATATAGATGTGTTGTAATGGAATCTCTTCCTCGTGGAATGTCACTATCTGTGTATGAAGAGTACAAAAGAAAACACCATAGCTTCGACATCTTGGATTCGGTGTTGGACGAATTTTTAAAAACCAACTCGTGGGGATATGTGGATTTGAGTCAAATCTGTTCATCTCGATTGACTCGAAAAACGTTTCTCAGGTACGTGCACGCATCCATACCATATTTGGCGACTGTCTTCGAAGTTAACGGCACTGACCAAAAAGTGTGGGTCAATGTGAAATTGTGCAACAATAGCTTTGTGTATGTGTACAAACCCGGAGAAACTATCGAGCGTAACAATTCTGATGGATGGATTCAATTTGATGAGTGCTTACTACACATGCCGATTTTAAAGGCTAACCTTCGCAATGCTGGTTTCCAAACTATCGATGCCTACTATTCCTACGACGATCAACGCCTTGACATAAAGGCATGGACATGTGAAGATGACGCCCCGAATCTTGTACTCACGTTTGAGCCGGGATATCCATACCGGGATGATGACAGTGCTCGTACTAAAATTTGAGATGCATGCAGGAACTCAATGTTGGACAACAAACAAGTTTACATGTTATACTTGGCAATATTGTACATGTGCATGTCTGATTTGGTACACATCTGATAAGTATAAGTATGGTATGGGTACTTTTTTTGCCAACTCTGGACTAGGTCACATGTATGCGGTCCTAAGAACCATGTGGTGTCCCTATACACTTGTCTGTAGTTTGAGGAACAAGTTTGACAGAAAATATGAATGCAGTTTGAGTGTTGCCAACAGTTGTAGCTGTATGTGCAGGTTAACTGATGCAATCCTCTGTTGCTGATGCAAGGTAAAGGGGTGGTAAAGGCTGATGAGTGTTGGATTAGCATGTACATCAGAGGAGGAGTCATCTGGTCCGGTAGTATAAGAGATGGCTTTGCATGTACGTAAGTGTCGTGTGCACGGTTACCATGGTATTGGTTTGACGTCTTTTCACATGCTGCCTCCAAGTAAGAGGTACAAGAATGCTGTACTAAGAGATGAGGCAGACCAGCCACAAGGAATCAAGTATTCCTGTTATTAAAGTTACTACTATGTAATGTTCTATTATTTGGGCAGGAGATTTTTCCCTTGAGATGGCAATTCAATTAACAGCATGCATCTATCACCTCAAAATTAGCTATGGGTAGCTGGCCCTTGCTCTGTGTAGGCTGATCTATGTGTATGATGAGAGTTGTGTGTGACAATTTGTTGGTAGTGACAGTGACATGCATAGCAGATGCAGCACCAAAGTGGGTTGGGTGAAGCAAGCATGATTTAGGAGCACCATCTACAATGTAGACATGAGTGCATCTTGCAATTAGCTGGCACTGTGGTCATGTACGGGTGAGTCCCCCATACAGCACAGATAGAACCTTGAGTGTCAGGGTTCACGACCTACCTGCAGACATAATGAAGTGTTAAGTGACTGAATAACTGGAGCTCCGGGTCTATAGAAGTAAGCATATGAAGACCTTTTGTTACAATGACTATATAATGTGTATTGTATAGTGCACGTGTTGGTTGGTCTTTGGACATCTAGTAGCTGGAGGGAAGGAGCGGCTTGGCGGCGTTAGCACACGCGCAGGCATCGGCTAGATCGATCCTTCACACTGGCTCCATTTTCTCTTTCCTATGATTGGAAGGGAAGCAATGCCTTTCTCATTGAGTCTAACTGGTTTGAGGTGGAGATATCAATCAAAGTTTCCCAACTTCACCGCTTAGAAGTTCTTTGCCGCACATTCCATACTAATTACCACGTATACTTTGGCCGCACGGCCGCATTGCGTCATTAATACGCTACTGATGAAAAAGATCTGACACTTAGACTCTTTCTGCAAATCGTTACTGCAACAGAACGATGCTACTCTACATATGACATGCCTGTGTTTGTGCTATGTCATAGACCCTCCCCTTTATGGACAGGAGAGCTTCAAGAGGGACAGTTTTAAGAGTTGCATGCCCCCAACCAAATAAACCAAAATACAGGTGAGGCTGCACTACTGAGACATCACACACAGCCCACATGACATGCTTGTGCATGTGACACGCCCTTGGCCCCTCCCCTTTTTGAACAGGAGAGGTTCAAGTGTGCATACATAGGAACAGAGTTGCATGCCCCCAACCAAACAAACCAAAATACAGGTGAGGCTGCACTACTCAGACATCACACACAGCCCACATGACATGCTTGTGCATGTGACACGCCCTTGGCCCCTCCCCTTTTTGAACTGGAGAGGTTCAAGTGTGCATACTTAAAAACAATTTTAAGAGTTGCATGCCCCCAACCAAACAAACCAAAATACTGGTGAGGCTACACTACTGAGACATCACACACCGCCCACATGACATGCCTGTGCTAGTGGCACGCCCTTGGCCTCTCCCCTTTTTGAACAGGAGAGGTTCAAGTGTGCATACATAGGGAAAATTTTTAAGAGTTGCATATCCCCAACCAAACAAACCAAAATACAGGTGAGGCTGCACTACTGAGACATCACACTCAGCCCACATGACATGCATGTACATGTGACACGCCCTTGGCCCCTCCCCTTTTTGAACTGGAGAGGTTCAAGTGTGCATACAAAGGAACAATTTTAAGAGTTGCATGCCCCCAACCAAACAAACCAAAATACTGGTGAGGCTACACTACTGAGACATCACACACAGCCCACATGACATGCCTGTGCTAGTGGCACGCCCTTGGCCCCTCCCCTTTTTGAACAGGAGAGGTTCAAGTGTGCATACATAGGAACAATTTTAAATGTTAAGAGTCAATGCCCCAACCAAACAAACCAAAATACAAGTGATGCTGCACTGCTGAGACATCACACACAGCCCACATGACATGCCTGTGCTAGTGGCACGCCCTTGGCCCCTCCCCTTTTTGAACAGGAGAGGTTCAAGTGTGCATACATAGGGAAAATTTTTAACAGTTGCATATCCCCAACCAAACAAACCAATATACAGGTGAGGCTGCACTACTGAGACATCACACTCAGCCCACATGACATGCATGTACATGTGACACGCCCTTGGCCCCTCCCCTTTTTGAACTGGAGAGGTTCAAGTGTGCATACAAAGGAACAATTTTAAGAGTTGCATGCCCCCAACCAAACAAACCAAAATACTGGTGAGGCTACACTACTGAGACATCACACACAGCCCACATGACATGCCTGTGCTAGTGGCACGCCCTTGGCCTCTCCCCTTTTTGAACAGGAGAGGTTCAAGTGTGCATACATAGGAACAATTATAAGAGTTGCAAGCCCCCATCCAAACAAACCAAAATACAAGTGAGGCTGCACTACTCAGACATCACACACAGCCCACATGACATGCATGTGCATGTGACACGCCCTTGGCCCCTCCCCTTTTTGAACAGGAGAGCTAGGTTCAAGTGTGCATACATAGGAACAATTTTAAGAGTTGAATGCCCCCAACCAAATAAGCAAAAATACAGGTTAGACTGCACTACTGAGACATCACACAAAGCCCACATGACATGCCTGTGCATGTGGAATGCCCTTGGCCTCTCCCCTTTTTGAACAGGAGAGGTTAAAGTGTGAATGAAAGGGTCAAAGTTAATAATGAGTTACTGTTTTCAATGGACTTTCGAGCACTCCATGAATACATTGTAATTTATCATTAAGCTGTGCATGAGTATATCTTCATGGTGTCTGAAATTTCACATTTATTCTGAAGTGCAAATAAAGAATGACACAAAACTGATACACAAAGTTTTTATGGAAGTGTGTTATTGAGAAAGTGACTGATTGCTTGCTTACGACTGACGTTGAACTTAATGGCAATGAGAGCAGTAATGATCTAGGTAACAATTGTTAAAGTAGCACATTGTAATTTATCGCATGGAGTTTGAATCAATTACGTTACAGTCATACACAATAATCTTGTTGATTCTTGAGGTACAAACTGATGCCATCAACTTAACATCACTTTCAGTCTCCATGATACAATGAAATATCTCCAACACCTTTAGAGGGTTCAGAGTTGACTGGAAAACAAGTGCTGAATCTATCTGAACATGTTTACCATATCATAGCAATGCTGTAAAGGCCAATTTGCATCAGCTTTAAGGCATTTTGCAATGGCAGGAATATGCTAAAAAATGCACTTTTTTGTTTCCAGACTGGATCACTCTTATTGTAGGCTAAGTATGTGAAAAGTAGAAGTATAAAAGTAACAAACAATAAATGTTACACTTACTTCCATTTCTGATAAATTCCCTTTCAAATGGGCATTGTTCTTTCCTGCAATGAAATAAATCCACATGCATGCATGCATAGACTGTGATGCAAATGTTTGATGTCCTTACGTGTATGGCATCCTTTCAATCTAGGAAGGTACTTGAAGTAGTGATCCTTACCCCACTTAAGACCAAATATATCATTTGGATCTGGTTCATTTTTGTAAGTAGGAACTAAAAAATTGGAATCTGCCATTCTTCTTTCATCAGCATCATCTTCATCATCCATGTTACCATCGTCACCAAGCTGATCAGTTTGATCAATCTCAATATCATCACAATCACTCTGCCCATGTTTAGCAGTATCATCCTGTATGCCACTATGACTATCATCAATGGTTATAGAGACACATGAAGACCTCTGCTACGAAAAAATAAATTTAAAACTTCATGCATGTTTCAAATTTAAATTAGCTTACATCTGATTGCAGTGCATAGAGCACTTCACAAGACAGCTCATGAGCCATTTGAAGTCTAAATCCACCCATCATTTCCTATACAACTGCAAATCAATACACCATGTGAACATTGTAGCACAATACCTGAGTATGAAGGCATGGGTAGCCTTCCACAAGCAATCTTGCTGCCTATACAACGTGCTGAGCTAGACGCACAGTAAAGTTTTGAATACATCTACTTACAAAACACACAAAGGCACCACAATCATGTGAATTCTTCTGCATACTGTGATTTGAATTCTAAAAGAGTAAAGTGTTCATTTACTATGTACAACACATGTAAGCACTAAAGCTGTACTGTGTCATTGTACTTCCAGTCTGATTGTAACATTTGAATGTTCCAAGCATATCTCATCTCATTGGCCAAATACATCCTATATGCACACGCACACACAAACTGCATCTGTGCATGAATGCACAGACGTACTGATCTTACCAAATCCAATTCATAGCGTCATAATTTGATTGCTGCAAAGAATCTATGCAATGGATTTCATGCAGTGAAACATAACCCATTCAACCAACCACTAGACACCAATGCTGTGGTGTATGCACAGGGAAAAGTAGATAGTCATAATCCATGATGTTTTTCACCTGTGTTAAGATGATTAGTGTTTTGAATGCATGTTTTTCAAGATCACTTTACCTTGCAATGCCTCTGCACTGCATTATAACCTTTGGCTTTACATACTGGTTTGTTTGGTTGGGGATATGCAACTCTTAAAATTTTTCCCTAGGTATGCACACTTGAGCCTCTCCTGTTCAAAAAGGGGAGGGGCCAAGGGCGTGCCACTAGCACAGGCATGTCATGTGGGCTGTGTGCGATGTCTCAGTAGTGCAGCCTCACCTGTATTTTGGTTTGTTTGGTTGGGGGCATGCAACTCTTAAAATTGTTCCTATGTATGCACACTTGAACCTCTCCTGTTCAAAAATGGGAGGGGCCAAGGGCGTGTCACATGCACAAGCATGTCATGTGGGCTGTGTGTGATGTCTGAGTAGTGCAGCCTCACCTGTATTTTGGTTTGTTTGGTTGGGGGCATGCAACTCTTAAAATTGTTCCTATGTATGCACACTTGAACCTCTCCTGTTCAAAAAGGGGAGAGGCCAAGGGCGTGCCACATGCACAAGCATGTCATGTGGGCTGTGTGTGATGTCTCAGTAGTCCAGCCTCACCTGTATTTTGGTTTGTTTGGTTGGGGGCATTGACTCTTAAAATTGTTCCTATGTATGCACACTTGAACCTCTCCTGTTCAAAAAGGGGAGGGGCCAAGGGCTTGCCATATGCACAGGCATGTCAGGTGGACTGTGTGTGATGTCTCAGCAGTGCAGCCTCACTTGTATTTTGGTTTGTTTGGTTGGGGGCATGCAGGTTATAATGATGGCCTTCTTTTGTTCATTGTACGTTATTATTAACTTTGTGTAGGTCTATGTACATTTTTATGCATACTAGTAGTAAAGTACTTTACTATATACTAGCGCGTCTATCGATTTTACAGTTGCGCCTCTGCGCCCGCGGCGCGCGATGTTCTTAATTGGTGTTTAATGTGCGGCTACGGAATGTTGGGCTAACTTCTCATGGGTAGCTCAGTTGCCCACCTCCGACTTAGAAACATTTCTGCATATGGTTATGTGTTGAGGACCGATCTGAGATTTCGTGCACAAGCGTACTTACATTAGTTAACTATTTCATGACATAAGCACGACTTAATGATTAAGCGACCGCAAGTACTAATTACTGTTTCTTTGACAATTTTCCTTTCAATGCAAATGCCATAAAATATATCGTTATGATTATCCGATTTTTCTCTATCCAGTGATGCAATCGGAAAATATTTTCGACTTAATGCATAGATGTCCTCTTGATGTATTGGAATTTCTGGATATGCTCAAATTAATATTAATAGTCAGCGCGACAGGCCAACGGCAGGTTGACCTGGGCTGGCCTTCAGCAGCTCTGTTAATATAGTGAGATTATAATAATGAATGGTTTAAAGTTAAAAAGAGAAATCATGCAATGGGTAAGTCCCCGGGTTCTTTAGCTATGTCACTCGTTGCATGCACAGCGAGTATTTAACGGATCAACTGGCCTGTCTGGCTAGCATCGAAGTAGCTTTCTGATCTGCTTTTTTTTTTCCCCCTTCCCTGAACCAGATCAGATACCAGGTAGAATGAGCGACACTAAACCCAACTGGGACTTCGCGTACTCACTAAATGCAGATACGACTTTTGCGTCCGAATCATTCGCAGAAGGAGCATCACGACGTGCCTACAAGGCGGATGAGATGGACACCACCAGAGAAGCGCGGACAGAAAGCTGTTGTTAAAGAACATAAAGACGACTACACTTGGGCCCAGAGTGACTGAGACACAGCCGTCCGTACATATAAGAAGGCCAAGAATCTTGCTGACAGCTTCAACATTGCAAGTAGCGGCACACACTTCCCGCCGATTCATATGATAGACTGCGATATTCAAAAGGTATTAAGTAGAAGTAACGAAGGGAGACCCAAGTTGGGTGAATGGGTTATGGTTGAAGATTTCCTCGAAGGGGACTTCCAGAAGTACATCAGTAACTCCGGATGGGTTAAGCCGCGGTGCTTCAGCGAGTATCCATCAATGTCGGCCTTTGCCCACTCCACACGGGAGGGTCGCTGATGGTTAGCCGGTGACCTCCAAGGCGTGCGATACAGTACAGTCTTTAATTTCTAACGTAACGTTTATCCCCGTTTTCCAGACATGGCCAGTGTAGATGAATGAAGTTGATCAGTGTCTGTGTGGGAAAGGTCGTACTCATATGGCATGTATGTTTCTTCCATGCATGCTGAATCCACATATAGTCATGCATACCGTCCAAATGTGCTCATGCTGTGCTCACCTATAAAGCCTGCTGCGCTTGCATTGTGGGGTACGGTAGGGCCAGTAATACTTCTTGTGGGATCCGACACACTTGTTCCACTTTGCTCCGCCATGAAGTGCATATCCTTTATGGCAATAGTAGCTGAGAAAGTGGCCATTCAATTTCACACCACCATACTTGGGAAGATGTGGCTTGCCACATTTACTTTTCAGGGGTTTGTTGGTGCAGCTATTACCAGCACTTGGTGCTCCACCCTGCTGGTCTTTACCTCCGTCCGTTGCTCCACTGATGGTGTCAGTTGAAGAGTCCACCCCAGTACTTCCACCAGCGGGATCATCAAACTCCACATCCGCAGATCTTCGTTTCATACCTTCTTCCTCCTGATCTTCCACCTCTTCATCATCATCATCATCACCACCATCATCATCATTGTCTTCATCATTGTCATCTTCATCATTGTCATCTTCATCATTGTCATCTTCATCATCATACAGTGATTATCTTGCTGGGTGCTATCCACATATTCATTGAAGTTCTCTCTGGCAGCTTCTGGAGCACAGTGAACCAAACCGACCATCAGAGCGGCCAAAAGGGCACAAAGACATCCAGCTCTCATTTCTTAAGCAATGTATTTGTGCAGCTAAAAGAGATGCTGGATTGTGTTTCCTTATATATTGTACATTGGGACACTAAGTGTGCAAGTCCACATGCGTGTTTTGTCTTAACTATGAGAATGGTTCAGTTCTAATTTTGTCTTTCAACCTGTGCTGTTTGCATGCAAGCTTGCAAAAGGAGAAAAGAAAGGAGTAGGTGGTGAACATTACGTGTTAGGATCTGTTGAGATGGGTCATTCAAAACAACTTCCTTGCAATCTATAATCTAAGAGCTAGCGGTCCTGTTAATATAATGTAGTGTAGTGAGATTATAAATAATGATTGGTTTAAAGTTAAAGGGAAATCCAATGGGTAAGTCCCCGGGTTCTTTAGAAACGGAAGTGACTCAACATTATATGTCACTCGTTGCGAGTATTTAACGGATCAACTGGCCTGTCTGGCTAGCATCGAAGTTGCTTTCTGATCTGCTTTTTTTTTTCCCGACTGTAAGTGCAGGTTTGCAATTTTGTAGTATATAATTTTTGCGAATCCTCAGATAGTAATAACAAAAAGCCTTCCCTGAACCAGATCAGATACCAGGTAGAATGAGCGACACTAAACCCAACTGGGACTTCACGTACTCACCAAATGCAGATACGTCTTTTGCGTCTAAATCATTCGCAGAAGGTACATCACGACGTGCCTACAGGGCGATGAGATGGACACCGCCAGAAAAGCGCGGACAGAAAGCTGTTGTTAAAGAATATAAAGACGACTACACTTGGGCCCAGAGTGACTGGGACACAGCCGTCCGTACATACGAAAAGGCCAAGAATCTTGCTGACAGCTTCAACATTGCAAGTAGCGGCACACACTTCCCGCCGATTCATATGATAGACTGCGATATTCAGAAGGTATCAAGTAAAAGTAACGAAGGGAGACCCAAGTTGGGTGAATGGGTTATGGTTGAAGATTTCCTCGAAGGGGACTTCCAGAAGTACATCAGTAACTCCGGATGGGTTAAACCGCGGTGCTTCAGCGAGTATCCATCAATGCCCGCCTTTGCCCACTGGAGTTGGGTCCACACGGGAGGGTCGCTGATGGTTTGTGACCTCCAAGGCGTGCGATACGACAGCATGTATGTCTTAACAGACCCGGCTATTTTATCTCTCGAGGGCGGCAACTATGGGAGTACAGACCTATCCCTGGTTGGTATGGGGCTGTTTTTCTTGAGCCATCAGTGCACCGATGTGTGTCGGTCACTTGGAATCGTCGATAAACGGCCCGACATGTCTCAAATACAGCGGTTCATGAACAGCGAGTTTGGGGGTCTTGTCAAAATGGCCACGACCTACTTTCCTAAGGAGAAGTTTGAAAGCCTACCTCCTCAGACCAAACAAGTCATTCGGGACGTGCTGATGAAGACTTTCCGACCAAACTAATTGTATTAACTGCACAGTGTATTTTAGTGACCACAGCGATTGTGTAATACCTATGTTGGCGACCTAATCCCTTGCAACAGTGCTGCTTGTGCACGTTGATACCCCTGATTCATAGTGCTTTAAAACACAAAAGATGTATACAAAAAAGACAAGTGACTTTCACAGCACACAATCGAGACATCAGCCTCCTTGGCCTTTGTTGTTCTTGCAAAACTCTGCAAGATAATGGTACACACGATCCAGGCATGAAAATTTATGAACATCTGTAGCACAGATTACCACAACTAATGGCTTTTCCTGAAGCTCATAGCCATTCACATCTTCTCTTACCTGACATGCCACCTGTTCACTGGTCAAATGAATGAAGGCTTGACCCCTTAGTCTTCCAGATTGCATTACTCAAATGTCAAATCTGAAACATGCACACACACACACTGATGCACACACACACACACACACACACACACACACACACACACACACACACACACACACACACAAACGCACTTATATTACTATCACTCCATTTCTATAATACCATGTTGCATACAATCGACTAGTACTTACGCTTGGTCTGTATGTCAGATGACCATTCTACGTATCGTCCAAATATATACTCCAGGTCCTATCATCAAAGAGACAGACAGCTGCATCGCACATGTGGCCATAGTGATGAGGGGTTTCCCCTATCTTTTCTTGGTCAGGTTTTTGACATACAGCCTCATAGATGGCTCCCCTGGTGTGTAGTCATTGAACACACCCATCTTCTCCAGCTCTAGAATAGAAGAATTAATACAACAGTGC